>JAJLRB010002314.1:0-21093 GCA_020976825.1 Odocoileus hemionus
CGAGATGAGGCCCGCTTCCCCCTGCATTGACTCCAGAGCCATCCCCCGTTCCCCATCAAACACGACCTGAGGCTTGACTCCCTTTAGGCAACTCCAGAGGTTCCCCGAGAACAACGGGCCAAGTCTAGAGGAGTACCAAGTTCAGCAGAGCAACTCGAGGACTGCTCCGTGTACCCCAAATTGCCTCGAGATGAGAGCTGATTCCCTGGCTTAGACTCAAGACGTAGGCCACCTTTCCACAAGCCCCTCAAGAGGAGGCTTCTCTCAGCAATAGGTATGAGGGAGGGACCCTGAGATTGCTGCCTCAATGGGCATATACACCGAGAAGCCCTGACTCGAAAGGAGGCCGGGTTTCCTTGCAGTGGCTTGAATACAGTCTAGTCTTTCATCTCACAAGGTGAAGGGATGTCTGCACCACCTGTGGAGTCCCTAGAGAAAGCCCTAGGTCCCCGACTCCTTTCGACGGAATGCCTCACATGCCTCTGACACCTCGAGAGGCACGCAGAGCTCACTGCTTCAAAATTTGACGGAGCCTGACTCCTCTTGAACATTGACAGGAATCCCAGTATCCCTGTGGCTACTGGAAAGGGACCCTGGGTCTCCCGACTCACCTCGAGAAGCGTCCCTTTTGCCCTGCCAAGCCTCGAAGAGACTCCTGAGGTGTCCCTCGTAACTCGACAGGAGTCCTGACTTCGTTGAACAAACACGAGGGTTGAAGGGCCATCCCCGCCGTAAGTCGAGAATGTACCCCAGGTCCCCCCCGCCGCAACTCGAGAAAAACCATGAGACTTCCCCCTCCAAGCGAGATGAGGCCCGATTCCCCTGCACTGCATGCAGAGCAATTCCGTGAGCCCCCTGAAACATGTCAGGAGCCTCGACTTGCTTGATGGATGTCGAGACAGTCCGCAAAAACACTGTCACAAGTAGAGAGGGACCCTGAGGTCACACCAGCATCGCGAAGGAGCTCCATGGGCCCCAAATCAACTCGAGATGAGGCCCGCTTCCCTGCATTGACTCCAGAGCCATCCCCCGTTCCCCATCAAACACGACCTGAGGCTTGACTCCCTTTAGGCAACTCCAGAGGTTCCCCGAGAACAACGGGCCAAGTCTAGAGGAGTACCAAGTTCAGCAGAGCAACTCGAGGACTGCTCCGTGTACCCCAAATTGCCTCGAGATGAGAGCTGATTCCCTGGCTTAGACTCAAGACGTAGGCCACCTTTCCACAAGCCCCTCAAGAGGAGGCTTCTCTCAGCAATAGGTATGAGGGAGGGACCCTGAGATTGCTGCCTCAATGGGCATATACACCGAGAAGCCCTGACTCGAAAGGAGGCCGGGTTTCCTTGCAGTGGCTTGAATACAGTCTAGTCTTTCATCTCACAAGGTGAAGGGATGTCTGCACCACCTGTGGAGTCCCTAGAGAAAGCCCTAGGTCCCCGACTCCTTTCGACGGAATGCCTCACATGCCTCTGACACCTCGAGAGGCACGCAGAGCTCACTGCTTCAAAATTTGACGGAGCCTGACTCCTCTTGAACATTGACAGGAATCCCAGTATCCCTGTGGCTACTGGAAAGGGACCCTGGGTCTCCCGACTCACCTCGAGAAGCGTCCCTTTTGCCCTGCCAAGCCTCGAAGAGACTCCTGAGGTGTCCCTCGTAACTCGACAGGAGTCCTGACTTCGTTGAACAAACACGAGGGTTGAAGGGCCATCCCCGCCGTAAGTCGAGAATGTACCCCAGGTCCCCCGCCGCAACTCGAGAAAAACCATGAGACTTCCCCCTCCAAGCGAGATGAGGCCCGATTCCCCTGCACTGCATGCAGAGCAATTCCGTGAGCCCCCTGAAACATGTCAGGAGCCTCGACTTGCTTGATGGATGTCGAGACAGTCCGCAAAAACACTGTCACAAGTAGAGAGGGACCCTGAGGTCACACCAGCATCGCGAAGGAGCTCCATGGGCCCCAAATCAACTCGAGATGAGGCCCGCTTCCCCTGCATTGACTCCAGAGCCATCCCCCGTTCCCCATCAAACACGACCTGAGGCTTGACTCCCTTTAGGCAACTCCAGAGGTTCCCCGAGAACAACGGGCCAAGTCTAGAGGAGTACCAAGTTCAGCAGAGCAACTCGAGGACTGCTCCGTGTACCCCAAATTGCCTCGAGATGAGAGCTGATTCCCTGGCTTAGACTCAAGACGTAGGCCACCTTTCCACAAGCCCCTCAAGAGGAGGCTTCTCTCAGCAATAGGTATGAGGGAGGGACCCTGAGATTGCTGCCTCAATGGGCATATACACCGAGAAGCCCTGACTCGAAAGGAGGCCGGTTTCCTTGCAGTGGCTTGAATACAGTCTAGTCTTTCATCTCACAAGGTGAAGGGATGTCTGCACCACCTGTGGAGTCCCTAGAGAAAGCCCTAGGTCCCCGACTCCTTTCGACGGAATGCCTCACATGCCTCTGACACCTCGAGAGGCACGCAGAGCTCACTGCTTCAAAATTTGACGGAGCCTGACTCCTCTTGAACATTGACAGGAATCCCAGTATCCCTGTGGCTACTGGAAAGGGACCCTGGGTCTCCCGACTCACCTCGAGAAGCGTCCCTTTTGCCCTGCCAAGCCTCGAAGAGACTCCTGAGGTGTCCCTCGTAACTCGACAGGAGTCCTGACTTCGTTGAACAAACACGAGGGTTGAAGGGCCATCCCCGCCGTAAGTCGAGAATGTACCCCAGGTCCCCGCCGCAACTCGAGAAAAAAAACCATGAGACTTCCCCCTCCAAGCGAGATGAGGCCCGATTCCCCTGCACTGCATGCAGAGCAATTCCGTGAGCCCCCTGAAACATGTCAGGAGCCTCGACTTGCTTGATGGATGTCGAGACAGTCCGCAAAAAAACACTGTCACAAGTAGAGAGGGACCCTGAGGTCACACCAGCATCGCGAAGGAGCTCCATGGGCCCCAAATCAACTCGAGATGAGGCCCGCTTCCCCTGCATTGACTCCAGAGCCATCCCCCGTTCCCCATCAAACACGACCTGAGGCTTGACTCCCTTTAGGCAACTCCAGAGGTTCCCCGAGAACAACGGGCCAAGTCTAGAGGAGTACCAAGTTCAGCAGAGCAACTCGAGGACTGCTCCGTGTACCCCAAATTGCCTCGAGATGAGAGCTGATTCCCTGGCTTAGACTCAAGACGTAGGCCACCTTTCCACAAGCCCCTCAAGAGGAGGCTTCTCTCAGCAATAGGTATGAGGGAGGGACCCTGAGATTGCTGCCTCAATGGGCATATACACCGAGAAGCCCTGACTCGAAAGGAGGGCCGGGTTTCCTTGCAGTGGCTTGAATACAGTCTAGTCTTTCATCTCACAAGGTGAAGGGATGTCTGCACCACCTGTGGAGTCCCTAGAGAAAGCCCTAGGTCCCCGACTCCTTTCGACGGAATGCCTCACATGCCTCTGACACCTCGAGAGGCACGCAGAGCTCACTGCTTCAAAATTTGACGGAGCCTGACTCCTCTTGAACATTGACAGGAATCCCAGTATCCCTGTGGCTACTGGAAAGGGACCCTGGGTCTCCCCGACTCACCTCGAGAAGCGTCCCTTTTGCCCTGCCAAGCCTCGAAGAGACTCCTGAGGTGTCCCTCGTAACTCGACAGGAGTCCTGACTTCGTTGAACAAACACGAGGGTTGAAGGGCCATCCCCGCCGTAAGTCGAGAATGTACCCCAGGTCCCCGCCGCAACTCGAGAAAAACCATGAGACTTCCCCCTCCAAGCGAGATGAGGCCCGATTCCCCTGCACTGCATGCAGAGCAATTCCGTGAGCCCCCTGAAACATGTCAGGAGCCTCGACTTGCTTGATGGATGTCGAGACAGTCCGCAAAAACACTGTCACAAGTAGAGAGGGACCCTGAGGTCACACCAGCATCGCGAAGGAGCTCCATGGGCCCCAAATCAACTCGAGATGAGGCCCGCTTCCCCTGCATTGACTCCAGAGCCATCCCCCGTTCCCCATCAAACACGACCTGACCCTGAGGCTTTTTTTTTTTTTTCTTTCTATGTTTTTTTTTGACTGAGGCTTTTTTTTTTTTCTTTTGACTCCTTTAAGGCAACTCCAGAGGTTACCCGAGAAGCGAGGAAGAGAACAACGGGCCAAAACAAGTCTGAGGAGTAGAGAGGAAAAGAAGTAAGTACATGAGTAGTAAGAAGTAAAAAAGAGTACCAAAGAGTAGAAGTCGTTACAAGTAATCAGTACCCATAGTACCAAGGTTCGCCGAGCTAGCAACTCGTGAGGACCGGCTTCCGAGTTTGTACCACCAAATTGCCTCGAGATTGAGAGATGATTCCCTGGCGGCTTTTCTTAGACTCATAGATTGTTTTGTAGGCCACCTTTCCACAAGCCCCTCAAGAGGAGGCTTCTTCAGCATAGGTATGAGGGAGGAGGGGGGACGGTTGGACCCTTGTGAGATTGCTGCCCCTCCCCTCAAGGGGCATATACACCGAGAGACAGAAAGCCCTGACTCGAAAGGAGCCGGGGTCGGTTCCTTGCAGTGGCTTTTCTTTGAAGACAAGTTAGTCTTTCTTCTCCCAAGGTGAAGGGATATGTGTCTGCACCACTGTGGAAGTCCCAGGCTTAGAGAAAAGCACAAACTAGGTACCCCCCGAACTCCTTCGGACGGGATAAATACCTCACATGCACCTTTCCTTGACACACCACCTCGAGAAGCAAACGAAGAGCTCCCATGCTTCAAAATTGGACGGAGGCCTGAATCTCTTGAACATTTGACAGGGTATCTCCAGTATCCCTGTGGCTACTGGGAAAAGGGGACCCTGGGTCTCTCCCACGTCTCACCTCGGAGAAGCGTCCCTTTTGCCCTGCACAAGCCTCTCGAAGGAGACACCTGAGGTTGTCCCTACGTAACTCGACAGGACTCCTGACTTCGGTTTTTTTTTTGAAACAAACACGAGGGTTTTGTTGTTTTTGAAGGGGCCATACCGCCAGTTTTACGTTTTTTTATAAGTTATTTATAAGTCGAGAAATATTGTACACCCAGGTCCCCGCCGCAACTCGAGAAAATAGTAACAGTGGAGACTTCTTCCCCCTCCACGCGAGCTGAGGGCCGCCGAATCCGACCCGGATTCCCACTGCACTGCATTGCAGAGCAATTCCGTGATGAGCCCACCTGAATCCCCTGAACATGTCAGGAGCCTCGACTCTCTTGCTTGATGGATTTTTCGACGCGAGTGAGTCCAGAGAAGAGAGTCCCGAGAGGAGAGTGAGAGGAGTGAGTCCGCAAAAACAAAAACAAAAAAAAAAAAAAAATTTCCCTGTCTCAAATAGAGAGGGATCCCTGAGGTCACACCACATCGCGAATGGAGCTCCATGGGCCCCAACAAATCGAGATCGACAGACTGAGGCCCGCTTTACCCCTGCATTGACTCCAGAGCCATCCCAGTTCCCCATCAAAACACGACCTGAGGCTTGACTCCCTTGTTAGAGCAACTCCTAGAGGTGCCCTATAGGAGCGTGAGAAGTGGAGAGTGGATTGAGAACAACGGGCCAAGTCTAAGAAGAGTTAGGTAGTACCAAGTTTCAGCAGAGCAAACTCGAGGACTGCTCCTCCGTTTGACACCCCAAATTGCCTCGAGATGAGAGCTGATTCCCTGGAACTTAGACTCAAGACGTAGGCCACCCTTTTTTCCCACTAAGCCCCTCAAGAGGATTGGCTTCATCTCAGCAATAGGTATGAGGGAATGGAGGGGAGCCTACCTGAGATTGCTGCCTCAATGGTCATATACACCGAGGATCCCTGCAATCAGAAAGAGGGAGGCCGGGTTTTCCTTGCTGTAGCTTGGTTACTGTCTAGTCCTATTAAATCTCAACATAAAGGTGAATGGGAGTGTCCTGCCTCCTCTTAAACTAGTGGAACGATCTCTAAGAAGGAAATGGCAATCTAGCGTCCCACGAGCTTCCGCTTCGACGGAATGCCACCACACTGCCTCTGACACCCCGATAGGCACGCAAGATGCTCCACTGCTTCAAAAATTTGGGGTAAACGGAGCCTCCTCTGATCTCCTCTTGAACATTGACTCAGGGAATCCAACGTATCCCAGTGCGTACTAGGGATCAAAGGACCCTGGTTGTACTCCCGACTCACCTCGAGAAGCGTCCCTTTTGCCTGCAAGTCTCGAAAGAGCCTCCTGAGTGTTTTTTTCCCCCCTCGTAACTCGAGAGGACCCTGACTTCGTTTGAACAAACACGATGTTGAAGGGCATCCCCGCCGATAAGTCGAGAATGTTACCCCAGGTACCCGCCACAAGACTCGAGAAAACCAAGAGACTTCCCCCTCCAAGCGAGATGAGGCCCGATTCCCCTGCACTGCATGCAGAGCAATTCCGTGAGCCCCCTGAAACATGTCAGGAGCCTCGACTTGCTTGATGGATGTCGAGACAGTCCGCAAAAACACTGTCACAAGTAGAGAGGGACCCTGAGGTCACACCAGCATCGCGAAGGAGCTCCATGGGCCCCAAATCAACTCGAGATGAGGCCCGCTTCCCCTGCATTGACTCCAGAGCCATCCCCCGTTCCCCATCAAACACGACCTGAGGCTTGACTCCCTTTAGGCAACTCCAGAGGTTCCCCGAGAACAACGGGCCAAGTCTAGAGGAGTACCAAGTTCAGCAGAGCAACTCGAGGACTGATCCGTGTACCCCAAATTGCCTCGAGATGAGAGCTGATTCCCTGGCTTAGACTCAAGACGTAGGCCACCTTTCCACAAGCCCCTCAAGAGGAGGCTTCTCTCAGCAATAGGTATGAGGGAGGGACCCTGAGATTGCTGCCTCAATGGGCATATACACCGAGAAGCCCTGACTCGAAAGGAGGCCGGGTTTCCTTGCAGTGGCTTGAATACAGTCTAGTCTTTCATCTCACAAGGTGAAGGGATGTCTGCACCACCTGTGGAGTCCCTAGAGAAAGCCCTAGGTCCCCGACTCCTTTCGACGGAATGCCTCACATGCCTCTGACACCTCGAGAGGCACGCAGAGCTCACTGCTTCAAAATTTGACGGAGCCTGACTCCTCTTGAACATTGACAGGAATCCCAGTATCCCTGTGGCTACTGGAAAGGGACCCTGGGTCTCCCGACTCACCTCGAGAAGCGTCCCTTTTTGCCCTGCCAAGCCTCGAAGAGACTCCTGAGGTGTCCCTCGTAACTCGACAGGAGTCCTGACTTCGTTGAACAAACACGAGGGTTGAAGGGCCATCCCCGCCGTAAGTCGAGAATGTACCCCAGGTCCCCGCCGCAACTCGAGAAAAACCATGAGACTTCCCCCTCCAAGCGAGATGAGGCCCGATTCCCCTGCACTGCATGCAGAGCAATTCCGTGCCCCCTGAAACATGTCAGGAGCTCGACTTGCTTGATGGATGTCGAGACAGTCCGCAAAAACACTGTCACAAGTAGAGAGGGACCCTGAGGTCACACCAGCATCGCGAAGGAGCTCCATGGGCCCCAAATCAACTCGAGATGAGGCCCGCTTCCCCTGCATTGACTCCAGAGCCATCCCCCGTTCCCCATCAAACACGACCTGAGGCTTGACTCCCTTTAGGCAACTCCAGAGGTTCCCCGAGAACAACGGGCCAAGTCTAGAGGAGTACCAAGTTCAGCAGAGCAACTCGAGGACTGCTCCGTGTACCCCAAATTGCCTCGAGATGAGAGCTGATTCCCTGGCTTAGACTCAAGACGTAGGCCACCTTTCCACAAGCCCCTCAAGAGGAGGCTTCTCTCAGCAATAGGTATGAGGGAGGGACCCTGAGATTGCTGCCTCAATGGGCATATACACCGAGAAGCCCTGACTCGAAAGGAGGCCGGGTTTCCTTGCAGTGGCTTGAATACAGTCTAGTCTTTCATCTCACAAGGTGAAGGGATGTCTGCACCACCTGTGGAGTCCCTAGAGAAAGCCCTAGGTCCCCGACTCCTTTCGACGGAATGCCTCACATGCCTCTGACACCTCGAGAGGCACGCAGAGCTCACTGCTTCAAAATTTGACGGAGCCTGACTCCTCTTGAACATTGAGAGGAATCCCAGTATCCCTGTGGCTACTGGAAAGGGACCCTGGGTCTCCCGACTCACCTCGAGAAGCGTCCCTTTTGCCCTGCCAAGCCTCGAAGAGACTCCTGAGGTGTCCCTCGTAACTCGACAGGAGTCCTGACTTCGTTGAACAAACACGAGGGTTGAAGGGCCATCCCCGCCGTAAGTCGAGAATGTACCCCAGGTCCCCGCCGCAACTCGAGAAAAACCATGAGACTTCCCCCTCCAAGCGAGATGAGGCCCGATTCCCCTGCACTGCATGCAGAGCAATTCCGTGAGCCCCCTGAAACATGTCAGGAGCCTCGACTTGCTTGATGGATGTCGAGACAGTCCGCAAAAAACACTGTCACAAGTAGAGAGGGACCCTGAGGTCACACCAGCATCGCGAAGGAGCTCCATGGGCCCCAAATCAACTCGAGATGAGGCCCGCTTCCCCTGCATTGACTCCCAGAGCCATCCCCCGTTCCCCATCAAACACGACCTGAGGCTTGACTCCCTTTAGGCAACTCCAGAGGTTCCCCGAGAACAACGGGCCAAGTCTAGAGGAGTACCAAGTTCAGCAGAGCAACTCGAGGACTGCTCCGTGTACCCCAAATTGCCTCGAGATGAGAGCTGATTCCCTGGCTTAGACTCAAGACGTAGGCCACCTTTCCACAAGCCCCTCAAGAGGAGGCTTCTCTCAGCAATAGGTATGAGGGAGGGACCCTGAGATTGCTGCCTCAATGGGCATATACACGGAGAAGCCCTGACTCGAAAGGAGGCCGGCTTTCCTTGCAGTGGCTTGAATACAGTCTAGTCTTTCATCTCACAAGGTGAAGGGATGTCTGCACCACCTGTGGAGTCCCTAGAGAAAGCCCTAGGTCCCCGACTCCTTTCGACGGAATGCCTCACATGCCTCTGACACCTCGAGAGGCACGCAGAGCTCACTGCTTCAAAATTTGACGGAGCCTGACTCCTCTTGAACATTGACAGGAATCCCAGTATCCCTGTGGCTACTGGAAAGGGACCCTGGGTCTCCCGACTCACCTCGAGAAGCGTCCCTTTTGCCCTGCCAAGCCTCGAAGAGACTCCTGAGGTGTCCCTCGTAACTCGACAGGAGTCCTGACTTCGTTGAACAAACACGAGGGTTGAAGGGCCATCCCCGCCGTAAGTCGAGAATGTACCCCAGGTCCCCGCCGCAACTCGAGAAAAACCATGAGACTTCCCCCCCCCAAGCGAGATGAGGCCCGATTCCCCTGCACTGCATGCAGAGCAATTCCGTGAGCCCCCTGAAACATGTCAGGAGCCTCGACTTGCTTGATGGATGTCGAGACAGTCCGCAAAAACACTGTCACAAGTAGAGAGGGACCCTGAGGTCACACCAGCATCGCGAAGGAGCTCCATGGGCCCCAAATCAACTCGAGATGAGGCCCGCTTCCCCTGCATTGACTCCAGAGCCATCCCCCGTTCCCCATCAAACACGACCTGAGGCTTGACTCCCTTTAGGCAACTCCAGAGGTTCCCCGAGAACAACGGGCCAAGTCTAGAGGAGTACCAAGTTCAGCAGAGCAACTCGAGGACTGCTCCGTGTACCCCAAATTGCCTCGAGATGAGAGCTGATTCCCTGGCTTAGACTCAAGACGTAGGCCACCTTTCCACAAGCCCCTCAAGAGGAGGCTCCTCTCAGCAATAGGTATGAGGGAGGGACCCTGAGATTGCTGCCTCAATGGGCATATACACCGAGAAGCCCTGACTCGAAAGGAGGCCGGCTTTCCTTGCAGTGGCTTGAATACAGTCTAGTCTTTCATCTCACAAGGTGAAGGGATGTCTGCACCACCTGTGGAGTCCCTAGAGAAAGCCCTAGGTCCCCGACTCCTTTCGACGGAATGCCTCACATGCCTCTGACACCTCGAGAGGCACGCAGAGCTCACTGCTTCAAAATTTGACGGAGCCTGACTCCTCTTGAACATTGACAGGAATCCCAGTATCCCTGTGGCTACTGGAAAGGGACCCTGGGTCTCCCGACTCACCTCGAGAAGCGTCCCTTTTGCCCTGCCAAGCCTCGAAGAGACTCCTGAGGTGTCCCTCGTAACTCGACAGGAGTCCTGACTTCGTTGAACAAACACGAGGGTTGAAGGGCCATCCCCGCCGTAAGTCGAGAATGTACCCCAGGTCCCGCCGCAACTCGAGAAAAACCATGAGACTTCCCCCTCCAAGCGAGATGAGGCCCGATTCCCCTGCACTGCATGCAGAGCAATTCCGTGAGCCCCCTGAAACATGTCAGGAGCCTCGACTTGCTTGATGGATGTCGAGACAGTCCGCAAAAACACTGTCACAAGTAGAGAGGGACCCTGAGGTCACACCAGCATCGCGAAGGAGCTCCATGGGCCCCAAATCAACTCGAGATGAGGCCCGCTTCCCCTGCATTGACTCCAGAGCCATCCCCCGTTCCCCATCAAACACGACCTGAGGCTTGACTCCCTTTAGGCAACTCCAGAGGTTCCCCGAGAACAACGGGCCAAGTCTAGAGGAGTACCAAGTTCAGCAGAGCAACTCGAGGACTGCTCCGTGTACCCCAAATTGCCTCGAGATGAGAGCTGATTCCCTGGCTTAGACTCAAGACGTAGGCCACCTTTCCACAAGCCCTCAAGAGGAGGCTTCTCTCAGCAATAGGTATGAGGGAGGGACCCTGAGATTGCTGCCTCAATGGGCATATACACCGAGAAGCCCTGACTCGAAAGGAGGCCGGCTTTCCTTGCAGTGGCTTGAATACAGTCTAGTCTTTCATCTCACAAGGTGAAGGGATGTCTGCACCACCTGTGGAGTCCCTAGAGAAAGCCCTAGGTCCCCGACTCCTTTCGACGGAATGCCTCACATGCCTCTGACACCTCGAGAGGCACGCAGAGCTCACTGCTTCAAAATTTGACGGAGCCTGACTCCTCTTGAACATTGACAGGAATCCAGTATCCCTGTGGCTACTGGAAAGGGACCCTGGGTCTCCCGACTCACCTCGAGAAGCGTCCCTTTTGCCCTGCCAAGCCTCGAAGAGACTCCTGAGGTGTCCCTCGTAACTCGACAGGAGTCCTGACTTCGTTGAACAAACACGAGGGTTGAAGGGCCATCCCCGCGTAAGTCGAGAATGTACCCCAGGTCCCCGCCGCAACTCGAGAAAAACCATGAGACTTCCCCCTCCAAGCGAGATGAGGCCCGATTCCCCTGCACTGCATGCAGAGCAATTCCGTGAGCCCCCTGAAACATGTCAGGAGCCTCGACTTGCTTGATGGATGTCGAGACAGTCCGCAAAAACACTGTCACAAGTAGAGAGGGACCCTGAGGTCACACCAGCATCGCGAAGGAGCTCCATGGGCCCCAAATCAACTCGAGATGAGGCCCGCTTTTCCCCTGCATTGACTCCAGAGCCATCCCCCGTTCCCCATCAAACACGACCTGAGGCTTGACTCCCTTTAGGCAACTCCAGAGGTTCCCCGAGAACAACGGGCCAAGTCTAGAGGAGTACCAAGTTCAGCAGAGCAACTCGAGGACTGCTCCGTGTACCCCAAATTGCCTCGGATGAGAGCTGACTCACCCTGGCATAACTCAAGACTAGGCCACCTTTCCACAAGCCCCTCAAGAGGAGGCTTCACCCTCAGCAATAGGTATGAGGGAGGGACCCTGAGATTGCTGCATCAATGGGCTTATACATCAGCCGAGAAGCCCTGACACGAAAGGAGGCCGGCTTTCCTTGCAGTGGCTTGAATACAGTTCTAGTCTTTCATCTCACAAGCTGAAGGATGTCCTTCAACCACCTGTGGAGTCCCTAGAGAAAGCCCTGGGGAGGCCCCCGAGATCCCTGTACGAAGGGGCGGAATGCCTCACAATGCCTCAGACACCTCGAGAGGCACGCAGAGAGCTCACATCCTTCAAAATTTGACGGAGCCTGACTCCTCTTGAACATTAGACAGGAACTCCCCAGTATCCCCTGTGGCAACCTGGAAGAAGGGAACCTGGGTCTCTTCCCGACTCACCTCGAGAAGCGTTCCTGTTTGCCCTCGCCAAGCCTCGAAGAGACACCAGAGTTGTACCCCTCGTAAATCGAGCATGATCCTGGCACTTTCGTTGAACCAAACACGATGGGTTTAAGGGCCAATCCCCGCCGTAAGTCGAGAATGTACCCCAGGTCCCCGCCGCAACTCGAGAAAAACCATGAGACCTTCCCCCTCCAAGCGAGGATTGAGGCCCGATTCCCCTGCAGGTACCTACTGCATGCAGAGCAAATTCCGAGAGCCCCCTGAAACATGTCAGGAGACTCGAATATTCTTGAATGGATGTCGAGATAGTCCCGCAAAAACACAATGTCCCAAGTAGAGAGGGACACCTTAGGTCACACCAGCATCGATCGAGAAGGAAGCTCCATGTGCCCCAAATGCAACACGAGATGAGGTCCGCTTCCCCTGACATTTTGACGCCAGAGCCATACCCCCGTTTCCCATCAAACACGACCTGAGTGCCAAGACGTCCCTGTAGGCAACTCCAGAGGTTCCCCGAGAACAACGGGCAAAGTCTAGAAGGAGTTAGCTCAAGTTCAAGCAGACGCAACTCGAGGTCACTTCTCCGTGTCACCCCCAAATTGCCTCGAGATGATGAGCTGCGACTCCCTGGCTTTAGATACACAAGACGTAGGCCACCGTTTCCACAAATGCCCCTCAAGAATTGAGGCTGCTCTCAGCAATAGGTATGAGGGAGGGACCCTGGAGATATGCTGCCGTCAATGGGCATATACACCGAGTATGGGGAGCCCTGAACTCGAAAGGAGGCGCGGGCATTTTCCTTGCAGCTGGCTTGAATACAGTCTAGTCTTTTTCATCTCACAATCTGAAGGGATGTCTGCACCACCTTGGAGTCCCTAGAGAAAGCCCTAGGTATCCCCGACTCCTTTCGACGGAATGCCTCACATGCCTCTGACACCTCGAGAGGCAACGCATAGCTCACTGCTTCCACAAAAGCCTGGTGACGGCGCCTGCCACCGACAAGGCCCCTAGCCTACCTTGCGACAGTACTCCCCGAATACCATGTGGCTACAGGCAAGGGACCCCTTGGTCTCCCGACTGACCACTGAGAAAACGATCCTTTTGTTGGCCCTGCCTAAGCCCTCGTGGAAGAGGACTCCTAGGATGTTCCCTCGCTAAACTCGACCGGAGTCCTGACATCATAATGAACCAACACGCGGGTTTGAAGGTGCCAATCTCTCCCCTGGAGCCTTCAAGACTAGCAGTTTACCCTACCAGGTCCCCTGCCCGCACCACGAGATAAACCCCCAGATGAGACAGGTTTACCCCCCCACCCCGCGCGATGATTGCCCCCGATTCCCCTGGCACTGCATGTCCAGTAGTAATTTCGTCGACCCCACCTGAAACATGTCAGATGAGCCTCGACTTGCTTGTATTGTAGTGTCGATGTACAAGTCCGCAAAAACATACTGCGCCACAAAATCAGGTAGTAGAGGAGAGACGCCCTAGATGATGCACTTATACCAGGCTATCTAGGTCGAAAGGAGTTCGTCCATTGGGTTCCTCCAAATTCAACTCGAGTATTGAGGCCCGTGCCGCCTTGTCCCCTGGGCCGAATTGACTCATCCAGTAGCTGCATCCCCCGGTTCCCAATGTAAATCACGATTCTGAGGCTTTGACTCACCTTTAGTGCCAACTCAGAGGTTCCCCCGAGAAGCCAACGGCCCTAAGTCTAGAGGAGTAGGCGCCACTTCAGCAGAGTAAAATCAACATCGTAGTGACTATGCTGATTTCCGTGTAGCCGCACAAATGTGCTTCGAGATGAGAGCTGACTCCCTGCTTAGATTCTAAGACATGATGTGCCTCCATTTTCTGCACGCAGGACGCCGCTCAGTAGAGGCTTCATTGTATCTCATCAGGCAGATAGAGTATTGAGGGAGGGACGGCACTGAGATAGCTTCCTAAATGAGGCATATTACACTTGTTCATACACCGAGAGGGAAGGCCCTTTGACTCGGAAGGGATGGGCCTGGGCTTTTCGCATTGCAGTGGCTTGAATACATGTTCTATAGTCATTCCAATCTCACAAGCTGGAAAGGTGAATTGTCATGCTACTCGACACTGTGGAGTCGCATATAGACGAAGCACCTATGCCACCCAGAATCCTTTCGATTCGGAAATGCCTCAACATGGCCCTCCGGAACAACCATCCCGAGGAGGTCTCGCAGGTGCTTCACTAGCAGTCGAAAATATGTGAGCGGAGGGCCGTGAAGCTACCTCTTGAACATTGACTAGGAGTGCCTCAATTATCCTGCCTGGTGGCTACAGTGAAAGGGACCCTGGGTGCACGGGCCGAAATCACCTCGAGAAGCGTTCCTTTTGCCCTTGCCAAGCCTGAAGAGACTCCTGAGGTGTCCCCTCCTAGATTTATTGGTAACTCGGACAGGAGTCCTGACTTCGTTGAACGCAAGACACGGAGGGTTGAAGGGCCATCCCCGCCGTAAGTCGAGAATGTACCCCAGGTACACCAGCCCGCCAACTCAGCAAGAAAGAATCCATGAGGACTTCGCCCTCCTAAGGGGCGAGACGAAGGGGGTGGTGCCCGTCTGCAGATTTCCCGCTGTCATCGCATGGCGAGAGGCAATTACCCGGATGAGCCTCCTCTGGAAATCTGTCAGGATGCGCAATCGACATTGGCTTGATGGGATGTCGGAGACAGTCCGCGAAAACAGCTGTAACATGTAGAGATGGGGAGCGCCTGAGTGGTTCACACCAGCATCGACTGATGGACGCTCTCGATGGGCCACGTCATAATCAACTACGAGGATGAGGGCCGCGCTTCCGCACTGCATAAGTGTGACTCTAGAGCCATCCTCCGTTCCGTAATTCCCCAGTGCAAAGCACGTCTGATAGTACTTTTAACTAATCTCCTGAGGCTTGACTCCCTTTAGCAACTCAATAGGTTCACGAGTTCGCGCCGAGGAACAACTGGGCCAAGTCTAGATGAGTAGCGCAAGTTCAGCAGAGGCAAGCTCGAGACATGCATCCGTGTACCTGCTCACAAATTGCCTCGAGTATGAGAGCGTGATATTCCCTGCGTTAGTACTCAAGACGTGGGCCAACCGTTTCAGAAGTGCCGCTCAAGATGAAATAGGGAGGCCTTCTCTTCAGGCAATTGAGTGGTATTGAGGGAGGTGACCCCCTAAGATATGCTGGCCTCAATGGCATATACATGCCGAGTAATGCCCTGACATTCGAAAAGTAAAAGAGGTCGCCCTGGCATTTCGCTTAGCAGTTGGCATTTGATATACAGTTCTAGTGTCTTTTTCATCTCACAAAGGCTGAAGGGATGTCTGCACTCAGCCAGTGGGATGGGGGGGGGGGGGGGGGGGGGGGGGGGGGGGAGGGGGTGAGGGTTTTGGGTTTTGTTTTTGTTGGGGTGGGTTGGTGTTTTTTTGGTTTGGGAAATCTACCTTGGCCTACCTATATAGCGAAGTGACCCTAGGAGTGAGACTATGGTGTTATTGACCTGGCCGCCTCCTTTACGTAGATCGGAATGCCAATCTACGATGTGAAGCCCAACTGAACTGACCAACGAAGAGGGACAGGGGGCATACCTCACGTATTTAGGACTCACATGCTTTCAAAATGTGTAGCTGGAGCCTTGACTCATCATCACTTGAAACATTGACAATGGAAATTCCCCTTATCTTAAATGTATCCCTGTGGCTACCTGGAAAGGGGCCTCTGGTTCTCTACCGCTCACGACTTCACCTCGAGAAGCTATCCAACCTTTTGCCCTGCGCATAGCCACTCGAAGAGACTCCTGAGGTGTCCCTCGTAACTCGAACAGGAGGTCCTGACTTCGTTTGAACGAGGATAACACTAGGGTTTGAAGGGCCATCGCCCGCCGTAAGTCGACGAACGATGTACCCCAGGTCCCCGCCGCTAACTCGAGCAAAAACCATGTGACTTCCCCCTCCAAGCGAGATGAGGCCCGATTCCCCTGCACTGGCATGCAGAGCAATTCGGAGCCCCCTGAAACATGTCAGGAGCCTCGGACTTGCTTGATGGATGTCGAGGGACAGTCCGCAAAAACACTGTCCACAAGTAGAGAGGGACCCTGAGGTCACACCCAGCATCGCGAAGGAGCTCCATGGGCTACCCAAAATTCCAACTCGAGATGAGGCCCGCTTCCCGCTGCATTAGACTCCAGAGCCATCATCCCCCCCACCGTGATCACTACCGACTAGTTCAAACACGACCTGAGGCTTAGACTTGCTACGCGTTTTAGGGCCGCCCAACTCCAAGAGGATCCGCCTGAGAATCAAACGTGCCAAGACCTAGAGGAGTAACCATTAGTTTCAGCAGAGCAACTCGAGGACATGCTGTCGTCGTGTACGCGGTACCAAATTGCCTTCGAGATAGTAGAAGGCTGATTTCCCTTTGGCTTCGACTCAAGCCGTATGCGCAAACTTCTCCACACCCTCCAGAGGAGCTTTCTCTCAGCAATAGGTATGAGGGAGGGACCCTGAGATTGCTGCCTCAATGGGCATATACACCGAGAAGCCCTGACTCGAAAGGAGGCCGGGTTTCCTTGCAGTGGCTTGAATACAGTCTAGTCTTTCATCTCACAAGGTGAAGGGATGTCTGCACCACCTGTGGAGAGTCCCTAGAGAAAGCCCTAGGTCCCCCGACTCCTTTCGACGGAATGCCTCACATGCCTCTGACACCTCGAGAGGCACGCAGAGCTCACTGCTTCAAAATTTGACGGAGCCTGACTCCTCTTGAACATTGACAGGAATCCCAGTATCCCTGTGGCTACTGGAAAGGGACCCTGGGTCTCCCGACTCACCTCGAGAAGCGTCCCTTTTGCCCTGCCAAGCCTCGAAGAGACTCCTGAGGTGTCCCTCGTAACTCGACAGGAGTCCTGACTTCGTTGAACAAACACGAGGGTTGAAGGGCCATCCCCGCCGTAAGTCGAGAATGTACCCCAGGTCCCCGCCGCAACTCGAGAAAAAAACCATGAGACTTCCCCCTCCAAGCGAGATGAGGCCCGATTCCCCTGCACTGCATGCAGAGCAATTCCGTGAGCCCCCTGAAACATGTCAGGAGCCTCGACTTGCTTGATGGATGTCGAGACAGTCCGCAAAAACACTGTCACAAGTAGAGAGGGACCCTGAGGTCACACCAGCATCGCGAAAGCTCCATGGGCCCCAAATCAACTCGAGATGAGGCCCGCTTCCCCTGCATTGACTCCAGAGCCATCCCCCGTTCCCCATCAAACACGACCTGAGGCTTGACTCCCTTTAGGCAACTCCAGAGGTTCCCCGAGAACAACGGGCCAAGTCTAGAGGAGTACCAAGTTCAGCAGAGCAACTCGAGGACTGCTCCGTGTACCCCAAATTGCCTCGAGATGAGAGCTGATTCCCTGGCTTAGACTCAAGACGTAGGCCACCTTTCCACAAGCCCCTCAAGAGGAGGCTTCTCTCAGCAATAGGTATGAGGGAGGGACCCTGAGATTGCTGCCTCAATGGGCATATACACCGAGAAGCCCTGACTCGAAAGGAGGCCGCTTTTTCCTTGCAGTGGCTTGAATACAGTCTAGTCTTTCATCTCACAAGGTGAAGGGATGTCTGCACCACCTGTGGAGTCCCTAGAGAAAGCCCTAGGTCCCCGACTCCTTTCGACGGAATGCCTCACATGCCTCTGACACCTCGAGAGGCACGCAGAGCTCACTGCTTCAAAATTTGACGGAGCCTGACTCCTCTTGAACATTGACAGGAATCCCAGTATCCCTGTGGCTACTGGAAAGGGACCCTGGGTCTCCCGACTCACCTCGAGAAGCGTCCCTTTTGCCCTGCCAAGCCTCGAAGAGACTCCTGAGGTGTCCCTCGTAACTCGACAGGAGTCCTGACTTCGTTGAACAAACACGAGGGTTGAAGGGCCATCCCCGCCGTAAGTCGAGAATGTACCCCAGGTCCCCGCCGCAACTCGAGAAAAACCATGAGACTTCCCCCTCCAAGCGAGATGAGGCCCGATTCCCCTGCACTGCATGCAGAGCAATTCCGTGAGCCCCCTGAAACATGTCAGGAGCCTCGACTTGCTTGATGGATGTCGAGACAGTCCGCAAAAACACTGTCACAAGTAGAGAGGGACCCTGAGGTCACACCAGCATCGCGAAGGAGCTCCATGGGCCCCAAATCAACTCGAGATGAGGCCCGCTTCCCCTGCATTGACTCCAGAGCCATCCCCCGTTCCCCATCAAACACGACCTGAGGCTTGACTCCCTTTAGGCAACTCCAGAGGTTCCCCGAGAACAACGGGCCAAGTCTAGAGGAGTACCAAGTTCAGCAGAGCAACTCGAGGACTGCTCCGTGTACCCCAAATTGCCTCGAGATGAGAGCTGATTCCCTGGCTTAGACTCAAGACGTAGGCCACCTTTCCACAAGCCCCTCAAGAGGAGGCTTCTCTCAGCAATAGGTATGAGGGAGGGACCCTGAGATTGCTGCCTCAATGGGCATATACACCGAGAAGCCCTGACTCGAAAGGAGGCCGGCTTTCCTTGCAGTGGCTTGAATACAGTCTAGTCTTTCATCTCACAAGGTGAAGGGATGTCTGCACCACCTGTGGAGTCCCTAGAGAAAGCCCTAGGTCCCCGACTCCTTTCGACGGAATGCCTCACATGCCTCTGACACCTCGAGAGGCACGCAGAGCTCACTGCTTCAAAATTTGACGGAGCCTGACTCCTCTTGAACATTGACAGGAATCCCAGTATCCCTGTGGCTACTGGAAAGGGACCCTGGGTCTCCCGACTCACCTCGAGAAGCGTCCCTTTTGCCCTGCCAAGCCTCGAAGAGACTCCTGAGGTGTCCCTCGTAACTCGACAGGAGTCCTGACTTCGTTGAACAAACACGAGGGTTGAAGGGCCATCCCCGCCGTAAGTCGAGAATGTACCCCAGGTCCCCGCCGCAACTCGAGAAAAACCATGAGACTTCCCCCTCCAAGCGAGATGAGGCCCGATTCCCCTGCACTGCATGCAGAGCAATTCCGTGAGCCCCCTGAAACATGTCAGGAGCCTCGACTTGCTTGATGGATGTCGAGACAGTCCGCAAAAACACTGTCACAAGTAGAGAGGGACCCTGAGGTCACACCAGCATCGCGAAGGAGCTCCATGGGCCCCAAATCAACTCGAGATGAGGCCCGCTTCCCCTGCATTGACTCCAGAGCCATCCCCAGTTCCCCATCAAACACGACCTGAGGCTTGACTCCCTTTAGGCAACTCCAGAGGTTCCCCGAGAACAACGGGCCAAGTCTAGAGGAGTACCAAGTTCAGCAGAGCAACTCGAGGACTGCTCCGTGTACCCCAAATTGCCTCGAGATGAGAGCTGATTCCCTGGCTTAGACTCAAGACGTAGGCCACCTTTCCACAAGCCCCTCAAGAGGAGGCTTCTCTCAGCAATAGGTATGAGGGAGGGACCCTGAGATTGCTGCCTCAATGGGCATATACACCGAGAAGCCCTGACTCGAAAGGAGGCCGGGTTTCCTTGCAGTGGCTTGAATACAGTCTAGTCTTTCATCTCACAAGGTGAAGGGATGTCTGCACCACCTGTGGAGTCCCTAGAGAAAGCCCTAGGTCCCCGACTCCTTTCGACGGAATGCCTCACATGCCTCTGACACCTCGAGAGGCACGCAGAGCTCACTGCTTCAAAATTTGACGGAGCCTGACTCCTCTTGAACATTGACAGGAATCCCAGTATCCCTGTGGCTACTGGAAAGGGACCCTGGGTCCTCCCGACTCACCTCGAGAAGCGTCCCTTTTGCCCTGCCAAGCCTCGAAGAGACTCCTGAGGTGTCCCTCGTAACTCGACAGGAGTCCTGACTTCGTTGAACAAACACGAGGGTTGAAGGGCCATCCCCGCCGTAAGTCGAGAATGTACCCCAGGTCCCCGCCGCAACTCGAGAAAAACCATGAGACTTCCCCCTCCAAGCGAGATGAGGCCCGATTCCCCTGCACTGCATGCAGAGCAATTCCGTGAGCCCCCTGAAACATGTCAGGAGCCTCGACTTGCTTGATGGATGTCGAGACAGTCCGCAAAAAAACACTGTCACAAGTAGAGAGGGACCCTGAGGTCACACCAGCATCGCGAAGGAGCTCCATGGCCCCAAATCAACTCGAGATGAGGCCCGCTTCCCCTGCATTGACTCCAGAGCCATCCCCCGTTCCCCATCAAACACGACCTGAGGCTTGACTCCCTTTAGGCAACTCCAGAGGTTCCCCGAGAACAACGGGCCAAGTCTAGAGGAGTACCAAGTTCAGCAGAGCAACTCGAGGACTGCTCCGTGTACCCCAAATTGCCTCGAGATGAGAGCTGATTCCCTGGCTTAGACTCAAGACGTAGGCCACCTTTCCACAAGCCCCTCAAGAGGAGGCTTCTCTCAGCAATAGGTATGAGGGAGGGACCCTGAGATTGCTGCCTCAATGGGCATATACACCGAGAAGCCCTGACTCGAAAGGAGGCCGGGTTTCCTTGCAGTGGCTTGAATACAGTCTAGTCTTTCATCTCACAAGGTGAAGGGATGTCTGCACCACCTGTGGAGTCCCTAGAGAAAGCCCTAGGTCCCCGACTCCTTTCGACGGAATGCCTCACATGCCTCTGACACCTCGAGAGGCACGCAGAGCTCACTGCTTCAAAATTTGACGGAGCCTGACTCCTCTTGAACATTGACAGGAATCCCAGTATCCCTGTGGCTACTGGAAAGGGACCCTGGGTCTCCCGACTCACCTCGAGAAGCGTCCCTTTTGCCCTGCCAAGCCTCGAAGAGACTCCTGAGGTGTCCCTCGTAACTCGACAGGAGTCCTGACTTCGTTGAACAAACACGAGGGTTGAAGGGCCATCCCCGCCGTAAGTCGAGAATGTACCCCAGGTCCCCGCCGCAACTCGAGAAAAACCATGACTTCCCCCTCCAAGCGAGATGAGGCCGATTCCCCTGCACTGCATGCAGAGCAATTCCGTGAGCCCCCTGAAACATGTCAGGAGCC
>JAJLRB010002315.1:0-20545 GCA_020976825.1 Odocoileus hemionus
TTTTTGCAGGCGGATGTGCGGGCGTCTGGCCGGTTACACTTTTTTGATGGGAGTTGCTCTTTAGGCACGTAATCTGTGGGCCTTAGTTTAATTTTTCCCTCCCAGTTAGATTGCCGAAAACTTCCCCCAGTCCCCGCCAGTGCGAGGGTTTCCTGGTGATTGGAAACTTCCTCTATTAAGACTCCCTTCCCGGGACGGGTCACCGTCCGTAGCTCTTTTGTCTCCCTTTTTATCTTTATATTTTGTCCTACCTCCCTTGAAAGACAATGGCTGCTTTTCTGGGGCGCCTGATGTACCCTCTGCTAGCGATCAGATAGTTGTTTTGTGAAATTTGCTCAGCGTTCAAATGTTCTTTTTGATGAATTTGTTAGGGGAGAAAGTGGTCTCTCCGTCCTATTCCTCTCGCCATCTTGGCTCCTCCTCCAGCTTGATGGATTTTGAATGAAACTTTGCTAGCCTATGCAACAAGAGCAACAGTGTGCAGCTGCACGCTGGTGAGACCGTATCTTTAGGCATCACACTTCTCTTGGACATTGGAAATCGAACACTGATCATTTCTAGTCCTGTGGCCATTTGGGCTAAGTTTTCCTCTCCAACTTGCTGGACGACATGTGTGTGCTGCATTCTTTAAACATCAACCTGTTCTTTTACTGCTTTTTATATAGCTACAGCTGAAATTACCGTCACTAGCTTGGTTAATAGTAAGGCTTCCTAAGGACCCACTTAACATTCGCGCATTCCAGTGCGTCTTGCTCTTAGTGAGGACCACACCAGGTCATTGGCACTATACACAATATAAGAGATGAGAACTACCTGGCCTCCTACATCATTGCATCAATCCAGTGCCTCAAGCTTCTCACTTTATTTGTAACATATGTATATATATTACATATAATATGTATGTGATATAATCTCTCATCATTAGAATTGACAAGAAGACTATTTAAGAAAAAGTCTAAGAAAAATATCAGTAAACTATGCGAAATCATCCTAAAGAAATCAATCATGAATATTCATTGGAAGGTCTGATGCTGAAGCTGAAAGCTCCCAATGCTTTTCGGCCACCTGATGAAAAGAGACAACTTATTGGAAAAGACCCTGATGCTCGTGGAAATATTGAAGGCAGGAGGGAAAGGGGGAACAGAAGATGAGATGGCTGGACTCTGACATCACTGACTCAATGCACATGAGTTTGAGCAAACTCTGGAGATAGTGAAAGACAGGGAAGCCAAATGTGCTATACAGTTTCATATGAGGTAGCAAAGAGTTGGACACAATTTAGGATTAAAAAACAACAGATGTTTGTTTGCATGTCATTTATGAGATTTCACTCATAATTTGTTTTATATTAATATTTCAAAAGCCTCAGTAAGAAAACAGAAAAATACAGCAATGCATTTATATCAACTGTGTAAACATTGTAAAACATAATCAGCTTACATTTTTATTGCAGGCTCTATATTTCAAGTCATAGGTCTTAGTCTTCATATCAGTTTTTCAAGGTTTTAATAGCTCACAAACTAATTAAATATTGTTTATATAACTGATAATTCTTATTTCTTGCCATTTCTCTACATTATACTAAATTATATAACAAATGTTTAAAACACCCCAGAGTGTGATAATACTAGTTTGTCATATTATAAACATTCTTTGTTTTTAATTGATATAATTTCAACATATAGTGATAAAGAAATTATATTTGGAATACAAAAATATTTTAACATGATAAAAAATACATATAAAACATTATCATTTCTACATATAACTATATTCAGTTCAGTTCAGTCGCTCAGTTGTGTCCGACTCTTTGCAACCCATGAATCGCAGCACGCCAGGCCTCCCTATACATCACTAACTCCGGAGTCTACCCAAACCCATAGCCCATCAAGTCGGTGATGCCATCCAGCCAATATAAATCAATATAAATAGTCTAATCTAAATAATATTATTATAATTTTATAGTTTTATATACATAGTAACCTACCATAATCACAATATCCCACATGATATGTGTTTATTCATACAAAAATTCTTGTTTAAGAAATAATGAATTTTCTATCTGATGCATCAAAAATGTACCTGAGGCTTGAGAAAGAAATAATTCAAATGAATCTACAGAGAGTTCACAACAACTCATAGTTCCAAGGTGAAGGGATACTTTAGAGTTTGGGAAGCAGCTCATGTACACACTGCTATATTTAAAATGGATAACCAACAAAAACCTATTGTATATAAACATGGAACTCTGCCCAGTGTTAAGTGCCAGCCAAGATGGGAAGGGGTTTTGGAGGAGAATGGATAGATATATGTGTAAGGCTGAGTCCCTTTGCTGTTCACCTGAAACTATGACAACATTATTAATTGACTATACCCCAATACAAAATGCTTTTTGATATTAAAATATTAAATTAAAATTTAAAAATATATAATTATAAAATACACATACTGTTTAACTCTTGATGTGACTTTTGTTTTATTGAGACTTCCTTAGGCAGAATAATTGTTCCAAAAGTTATTTTGTAAAGATATGTAAAATAACAAACACTGACTGATTGTCAGTTTTTATCAGAACTTTAGAGAAGCACATTTCCTTGAGTTGATTAAGCTACACATGGAATGGCCATACCTTTATGTAGTTATGTGTTGTTGTGTAAATGGAGTCTTCTTTTCATTCATTTACCTTTATTTCCTTAAAAGGTTTTTCTTTTTCTTAGACATACAGAGATATTAATGATATCTAAGCAGTTAGTATTCATTAAGCTTTAAAGTCAACTAGGATGGCCAGAGGAAAGTTAAGAAAAGACATGTATACAAATTAAGTAGGACTAATAAATTTACAGAGTAAAAGGAATATTTTTTCCTTGTGAAAACTGCTTCTTCAATTTTTTGAATACAGATGATCTATATGATCTTTTTCCGACTTTGCATTTATACCCATCAAGCAATAAGGCATAAATAATAGGTCAATTTAGTTTATTTTAAATAAGTTAATTATAACAGTTTAGAAAGATCTTTAAGACATTTCAAACATTCAATAGGAGAAAAGGTCAGTTTTCATTCCAATCCCAAAGAAAGGCAATGCCAAAGATGCCCAAACTACCGCACAATTGCACTCATCTTACATACTAGTAAAGTAATGCTCAAAATTCTCCAAGCCAGTCTTCAACAATACGTGAACCATGGACTTCCAGATGTTCAAGCTGGTTTTAGAAAAGGTAGAGGAACCAGAGATCAAATTGCCAACATCTGTTGGATCATGAAAAAAGCAAGAGATTTCCAGAAAAACATCTACTTTTGCTTTATTGACTATACCAAAGCCTTTGACTGATGTGGATCACAACAAACTGTTGAAAATTCTTAAAGAGATGGGACTACCAGACCACCTGACCTGCCTCCTGAGAACTCTGTATGCAGGTCAGGAAGCAACCGTTAGAACTGGACATGGAACAACATCTGGTTCCAAATAGGGAAAGTAGTACATCAAGGCTGTATATTGTCAACCTGCTTATTTAACTTATATGCAGAGTACATCATGAGAAATGCTGGGCTGGAAGAACACAAGCTGGAATCAAGATTGCTGGGAGAAATATCAATAACCTCAGATATGCAGATGACACCACCCTTATGGCAGAAAGTGAAGAAGACTAAAGAGCCTCTTGATGAAAGTGAAAGAGGAGAGTGAAAAAGTTGGCTTAAATCTCAACATTCAGAAAACTAAGATCATGGCATCTGGTCCCATCACTTCATGGCAAATAGATGGGGAAACAGTGGAAACAGTGACAGATTTTATTTTCGGGGGCTCCAAAGTCACTGCAGATGGTGACTGCAGCCATGAAATTAAAAGACGCTTACTCCTTGGAAGGAAAGTTATGACCAAACTAGATAGCATATTAAAAAGCAGAGACATTACTTTGCCAACAAAGGTCCATCTAGTCAAGGCTATGGTTTTTCCAGTAGTCATGTATGGATGTGAGAGTTGGTCTATAAAGAAAGCTGAGAGCCAAAAAGAATTGATGCTTTTGAACTGTGGTGTTGGAGAAGGCTCTTGAGAGTCCCTTGGAAAGCAAGGAGATCCAACCAGTCCATCCTAAAGGAAATCAGTCCTGAATATTCATTGGAAGGACTGATGTTGAAGCTGAAACGCCAATACTATGGCCACCTGATGCAAAGAAGTGACTCATTTGGAAAAGACCCTGATGCTGGGAAAGATTGAAGATGGGAGGAGAAGGGGATGACAGAGGATGAAAAGGTTGGATGGCATCATCGACTCAATGGACATGAGTTTGAGTAAACTCCAGGAGTTGGTGATGGACAGGGAGGCCTGATGTGCTGTAGTCCATGGGGTCGCAAAGAGGACATGATTGAGCAAATGAAATGAACTGAACTTGACCATTCAATTTTTTTTTCTTGAAACAAACAAAAAAATGAAGTTACTTTCCTGTAGGGTATTCTCTATGTAATTAAACAGAAATCACCCTTAATGTGAAATATGCTTAATATCCAATATTTAAAATATATCTGCTGAATTAATTAAAATATCTGGGCAATAAAAAAAACTATTTAACTCTATGGATTACACTTATGATTTATGGGTTGAATTACAATGTATTTGTTGATTTCTTCTTCTCTTTTAAGTCTACCCTTTTAAAATTCAAGGGTGAAAAGACCATTTCTCCTCAGATCTCTTACAAAATGTCAATTACTAACTTTAAGTGGGCAAATATTTTCTAAGTATAGAAATTTGTATGCCTATTATTATGCTAATGATCAAAATGTCAAACTTGATTTAATAGTATCACTTGTACCAATCCTTCTCAAACTCTTCCAAAAAACTGAAGAGGAAGGAACACTCCCAAAGTTATCCTGTGATGCACCATCATTCTGATACCAAAACCATATAAAAAAAGTTAAAGACCAATATCTCTGATGAATGTAGATCCAAACATTCTCAAGAAAATATTAGCAAACAGAATCCAAAAACACATTTAAAAATATCGTATATCATGATAAAGTTGGATTCATCCCAGTATCACGAGAATGGTTCAACATACACAAATCAATCAGCATAATATATCACATCAACAAAAGAAAAGACAAAAACCCCTTGATCATCTCAATAGATTCAGAAGGATTATTTGATAAAATTCAACATCCATTCATAATTTTAAAACTCCTTATGAAAGTAGGTATAGAGGGAACATATCTCTAACATAATAAAAAACTTTCTATGACAAACCCACAGCCAATATAACACTCAATGGTGAGAAAGCTGAAAGCTTTCCTGCTAAAATTTGAAAAAAGACAAGGATGCCCACTCTCAGCACTTCTCTTCAGCACTGTATTGGAAGTCCTAGTCACAGCAACTAGACAAGGAAAAGAAAATGCATTCTAGTGAAGAGGTAAAACTGCCCTTCTATGAAGATGACATGGTACTATAAATAGAAAATCCCAAGGCTCCAAATAAAAACTATTGGAACTGATAAATGAAATTAGCAAGGTAGCAGGATACAAGATTAATATATAGAAATCAGTTGCTTTTCTTTAGACTAACAATGAAATATCAGAAAGGAAATGTGATGTTTCAAGAGAACAGCATTGAAACATGTATATTATCTAGGGTGAAACAGATCACCAGCCCAGGTTGGGTGCATGAGACAAGTGCTCAGGCCTGGTGCACTGGGAAGACCCAGAGGGATCGGGTGGAGAGGGAGGTGGGAGTGGGGACCAGGATGGGGAATACATGTAAATCCATGGCTAATTCATTTCAATGTATGACAAAAACTACTGTAATGATGTAAAGTAATTAGCCTCCAACTAATAAAAATAAATGGAAAAAAAAAAGAAAAAAAAAACTAAAAAAGAAAAAAGAAAGGAAATGTAAACAATCCTTTTAAAAATTACATCAAAAAAATAAAATAATTAGGAATAAACTTCACCAAGGATATGAAATACTCATATGCTGAGAATGACAGAACACTAATAAAAGACTGAAGATGATTCAAAGAAATGGAAAAATATTCCATGCTCTCAGATTAGAAGAATTAGTATTGTTGAAATGGCCATAGTACCCAAGGAAATCTACAGATTTAATGCAATCCCTATTAAATTACTCATGAAAATTTCTTTTTCTAAATGGAACTAAAATAATCTAAAATTTATATGAATCATAAAAGAATTCACAGAGAAATTCTGGGAAAAAAAAGACAAAATAGGAGGTATAACAATCTAAGACTTCAGACAATGCTAAAAAGCAACAGTGGTCAAAAAAATGGAGTATTGGTACAAAACAGACTTATCAATGGGACAGAATAGAGAGCCCAAAGGCAAATCCACACCTCTATGGACAATTAATTTTTGACAAAGTGAGAAAAAATATACAATGGGGAAAAAGAAATCTCTTCAGCAAGTGGTGTTGGGAAAGTTGGACATGTAACTACACGTAAACAAAAGAGGTTAGAACACACTGTCACACCATATAGAAAAATAAACTTAAAATGGGTTAAAGACTATAATATAAATAAGACAAGACACCATAAAACCCCAGAAGGGAACATACACAATGTTCTCTGACAGAAACTATACAAATGCTTTCTTTGGTTAGTCTCCCAAGGCAACAGAAATAGAAACAAATATTTATGTAAACAAATGGGGCCAAATCAAACTTATAAGCTTTTACACAGCAAAGGAAATCATAAATTAAACAAACAAACAACAATAAAACCAACCTACAGACTGGAAGAAAATATTTGTAAAGGATACATCTAATAAGGGCTTAATTTCCAAAATATACAAATAGGGTGGAGGAGGGATCATTTGGGGAGTCTGGGATTAGCATATGCAAATCATTATGTTTAAGATGAATAAAAAAGTTCTTAGTGTATGGCACAGGAAAATATATTCAATACAGTGTAATTAGCCATAATGGAAAATAATATGAAAAAGAATATTATATATATATATGTATATATAACTGAGTCACTTTACTGTATAGTGGAAATTAACACAACACTGTAAATTAACTATAATTCAATAACATGTTGGAAATATTATTTTTAAAATATCAAATATGTAATATTTCCTACTTATTATATTTTACTATTTTACATTCTCTTGAAGTTATTCATGGCTCCTCTCATGGAGAAAAGCATTATATAGTGGTGTGGTATGGCACATCTCTTTAAGAAGGAGCAGTCAATGATGTCACCTTGGTATTAATAGCATAAGATCTAACAGGGTAGGAATATTTATACCACAGAAATCAGATAACACTATATAGATCAGGGCTTTATTTGTAACTATCTAGATTTAAAACAGTAATGGATAAAAGATTAATGTAGATAAAATTTAAGTACATGTAAAGTGCTATGTGGTGGCTCAGTGGTAAAGAATCTACCTGTCGATTCAGGAGATATGGGTTTGATCCCTGAGTTGGGAAGAACCCGTGGAGAAGGAAATAGCATCCCCCTTCAGTACTTTTGTTTGGGAAATCCTTTGGACAGAGGAGCCTGGCATGCTCTGGTCTATGGGGTTGCAAAAGAATTGGACACAACTTAGTGACTAAAACACAACAATAGATATTAAAGACATTACTTTCTGAATAGCTCAAAAATTGATAATTTTTTTTAGTATTCCTAAAATATTGTAAAATGTATAAAATATGCCATTCATGTGATTGTGGAAAAAGTGAAGTTCTGACATTCATTGTTTCACTTTCATCTTATTAATGTAAATGAAAAGATCAGCAAACATTTACATTGGAGCTACATTATTTCATCAGTTACAACCATCTTTAGGCTACAAATATAAGTGAAAGTGCTAGTCACTCAGTCATGTCCAACTCTTTGTGACCCCATGGACTGTAGTCCACCATTTTTTCTGACCACAGAATTCTCCAGGCAAGAATACTGAAGTGGGTTGCCATTCCCTTCTCCAGGGGAATATTCCCAACCCAGGGGTTGAACCCAGGTCTCCTGCATTGCAGCTGGATTCCTTACCATCTGAGATATCTGTTAGGAAAAAATCAATAAAAGTATTTGATGAAAATCAAGGCACTACATGGAATTTATAATAAGCAATACTATATGTCATTTGTAAAACTGGTAGTCCATATCCCATTGATAAGTACAATTTATAATAAATCTGTGTGTATATATGACAGGGCTTCCCCGGTGGTCTCCCGCGAAACGTGCTAAGTCACTCACTCACTTATGTCCAACTCTTTGGGACCCTACGGACTATAGCCCTCCAGGCTCCTCTGTCCCTGGGATTTCCCAGGCAAGAATACTGGAGTGGGTTGCCATTTCCCTTCTCCAAGAGATCTTCCTAACCCCGGATAAAAACCTGGGTCTCCTGCCATTGTAAGCAGATTCTTTAGTGCCTGAACCACCAGGGAAGCTCAGATGGCACAGTGGTAAAGAATCTCCCTGCCAATGCAGGAGGTGCAAGAGACGTGGGTTCAATCCCAGTTCATGAGGTCAAAAAGAGTCAGACATGACTGACTGAGCACACATGCATGCATGCTCAGTGCTGACCTTTTTCGAGAGAACTAGTGGTAAGACATTACTAGTACATCACTGGACATATATGTCTATACATATTCTACTTGATGACTTATTCCTGCTAATACCTTAAGAATTCAGTTTCTTCCTATTGGGCCCTAGGACTTAAGACATGGATGCAAGAAATACCAGGTGTCTGTGATCAATGATCTAGTTGACTGGAAATGTACATAGGTCCTTTGAACCAAAAAATTGTGGGAATTCAGGTGGATGCAAACATTCCAGCAACTTCACCTTTACAATTTTCTTTAGAAAGGTTAAATTGCATGTCTCTTTAGGTTTTCAAGGTAGAAATCAGAAATAAGGCTTTTCTCCACACAAGAAAATGAATCACATATTAATATACCAAATAATCCATAGAAATTCCCTCTCACTAAACTTGAGACCATTATAAAACATATTACATATAATTCAAATAATCCTACCTAAACAGTAATGTTAGGTTATAATAACATTATAATATAACATATAATACTAGTTATATTGATATTTTCTGTCAGCAGAATCTCCACAGTGTCCCTAACTAGTGATATATTGTTTAATCTTTACGGAAAAATTAAACTACATGAGCCAGGTTTTGTAAAGACAAGAATAGCATAATGTTATTTGTAGAAAACTAGTATTAAAATAATTTATAGATTACATATCAAATTTTATGATTTTTAATGTAACTATAATCTACTGGAAGTTTACTCTGTTCCATATATTACACTAAGCAACTTACACCAACTCTGTAAGAATAATTATTTTCATGTGTAGATATACTGAAATTAAACAAATACACACACACAGACATACACAATCTCTCAAGGCTTCAGAGCAAGGAAGAATTGGGAACAAGGATTTCAGCCCAGGCTTGTCAAAATTTCAAGATACCTTAGATTAGAGTTTAAATTTAATACACATGTAAACATTTAAAAAGGAAACAGCAATGTCAATCTCTGAAGTAGAATATTTTGTGAAAATAACTCAACTTCAACTCCACTGAACAGGAGATGTATGCACATCTCCTCCTATCCAGACAGGAGGTTATGTAGGCACACCTGCTGACACATAGGGGCATATGATAACCTGAATATACATTTTTGAAGAGCTAAAAATAACCTTAAAGTTTTTTTAAATTCAGCTCTCTCATCTTATATATAAAGAAGTAAAGCACAAAAAAGTTTAAGAGTTTGGCGTTAGCTATGAGAAATGCTGGGCTAGAAAGAAGCACAAGCTGAAATCAAGATTGCCGGGAGAAATATAAATAATCTCAGATATGCAGATGACACCACCCTTATGGCAGAAAGTGAAGAAGAACTAAAGAGCTTCTTGATGAAAGTGAATGAGGAGAGTGAGAAAGTTGGCTTAAATCTCAAACATTCAAAAAACTAAGAGCATGGCATCTGGTCCCATCACTTCATGGCAAATAGATGGGGGAACAGTGGAAACAGTGGCTGACTTTATTTTTGGGGGCTCCAAAATCACTGCAGATGGTGACTGCAGCCATGAAATTATAAGACACTTACTCCTTGGAAGAAAACTTATGACCAACCTAGATAGCATATTAAAAAGCAGAGACATTACTTTGTCAACAAAGGTCAATCTAGTCAAGGCTATGGTTTTTCCAGTAGTCATGTATGGATGTGAGAGTTGGACTATAGAGAAAGCTGAGAGCCGAATAATTGATGCTTTTGAACTGTGTGTGTTGTTTGGAGAAGACTCTTGGGAGTCCCTTGGACTACAAGGAGATCCAACCAGTCCATCCTAAAGGAGATCAGTCCTGGGTGTTCACTGTAAGGACTGATGATGAAGCTGAAACTCCAATACTTCTGGCCACCTGATGCAAAGAAGTGACTCATTTGAAAAGATTCCGATGCTGGGAAAGATTGAGGGCAGGAGAAGGGGACGACAGAAGATGAGATGGTTGGATGGCATCACCGACTCAATGGACATGAGTTTGAGTAAATCCGGGAGTTGGTGATGGACAGGGAGGCCTGGTGTGCTGCAATTCATGGGTTGCAAAGAGCCGGACACTACTGAGTGACTGAACTGAACTAAGTGGAGCCATAAACTCTAAGAATTTTTTAAGCTTAATTTATAAAAAGTATGACATTGATGTAAAACATTCTATTAAGTCAGTATACTTTTCATTTACATATCAGGAAAAAATTTTAATATAATGAAAACTTCTTTTGTTAAAGCACGTTCATATTTAATTTTTAGGATGGCATCTTCTTGCTGTTCAGTCACTAAGTCCGTCCTGTCTGACTCTTTGCAACCCCATGAACTGTCCACTGTCCATGGGGGTTTCCTGCAAAATACTAGAGTGGGTTGTCATTTCCTTTACCAGGAAAGTTTTCTGACCAAGGGATCCAACTTGTGTTTCCTGCATTGGCAGGCAGTTCTTTGCCTAGTCTTATTCAAAATGTACATAATGAAAATTCAGTATCTACTCTCAGAATGCACGTTCTGATTCTTTGTATAAGTACTGTGAATGTGAACTAGGATATCTTATTTTGAATTTCTGCCTTTAAAGGGTTGTTAGAGGACAACTTTACAAATTATAGCAATTCGTTTGTATGAAAACTCAGGCTAATGAGAAGAATTTGGATAGTGAAAAAGTTGAACTACACAATTGAGTTAGAAATGGCCACTTAGGCTTTTAAGCCTGTTCCTCTGAAAGCAGCAGAACCAATTTAATCAAACAGTGTGAAGAGAGCGACAGATGAAAAGCACATCAATCCCAGTAGATCTGGCATGACTTGAAAGACAAAATCTATCACAATGAATTAAAAGCACAACGTGAAAGGGAACAGACAGACTTGATTTACATGTGCGCTCTATCAGAGCAAAGATAACGATTGCAGAAGTCATCTACTCAAAGCACACTTGGGCTATAGAGGAAGAGTGTCAGGCTAGCACAGCCCCCAAATGACAAAGCAACAGAAATCCCGCATCACACTTTCAGCCATTAGATGAATCATTCAGACTTTAGAACAATCTGCAAAATACTTAATGGAAAGTTTAGATACAGCACTTGAAAGTTAAGATATTTGGACTTGGTAACTTTTAAAATTCCATTAGAAAATTATTGGAAAATACATTACTGAAGTGGACAATCTAGAGAAAGGACATATTAAATATGTGTCCAATTTAGCTATACTTTGAATCTTTGTAGTATTAGTAAAGGACTACTAATTACTGTACATAGCATCTTATTTTTAATCACCATACATTTAAAAAATTCCCAAAATAGTGTAAATGGATCCTTTCCTTTTCCCATGAAGTCTTTATTTTAAGCTCTGCAGTATACATAATATACAAAAGGTTGCATGCTTTTAATATATGCATTTTGATAAGTTTGGTCATTGCATACATCCACAATGGCTATCACCACCACCAAGGTAATAAAGGTACTCATCAACTTCAAAATATTTTGTGATGTGTGTGTGTGTTAAGAATACTTGGCATGGTATCTATATTCTTATCATGATTTTAAGAGCACAACCCCATATTAAGTTTAAACTCTATGTTATACAGATCTTCAGAATTCATCCATCCTTATAACCACCAATTTGTAACTATTGAGACAAGGCTATCCATAACCTCTCCCTTCATTCCTTACCAATCATCACTTTATTCTGCTTTCTATGAGTCTATTTAGATATTTCAAATAAGTAGAATCATACAGTATCTGTAGTTCTATAACAGACATTTCACCTAGCATAATGTCTTCCAGATCTGTCTATGATATCCTAAATGGTAGGATTTCTTTCCTTTAAAAACTTCATAATATTTCATTATACACATAGAGCACATTTTCTGTAGCCATTCATCTGTTGATGGACATATGGGTTGGTTTCTTAATTCCTGTGAATAATGCTGCAGTAACCTTGAGAGTGCAAATCTCCCTTCAAAATTCTAATTTAAATTCTTCTGGTATAAACTCAGCAGTGGGAATTCTGGATCACGTGGCAGTTGTACAAATTGAGGAAAACTCTGTACTGTTTATCATAAGAGGCTGTGCCATTTTACAGTCCCTCCAATGACATATAAGAGAGCAAATTCCTTTACGTTTTCATTATCACCTGTCATTTTAATAGCCATTCTGTTACGAGGCACTGTCTCACAGTGATTTTTATTTGTGTTTATCTGATGATTAGTAGCGACAAACACCTTTTCATATATCTGTTTTGGCTATGTACATATATTCTTTGGTTAAATGTCTACTCAAATACATTGCCTTTATTTGGGTTATTTGTTTTTGTTTTGGTGCTGAGCAGAAGTTCTTTGTATATTGAGTTATAGGTGTTTCTTATCCAATATATGTTTTACAAAGATTTTCTTCCATTCATGCATTGTCTTTGCATTATATTGTTTCCTCTGTTGTGAAAATAAACTTACATTTCGGATAAACAGCTCAGGGAAGAATTCAAAAGGGAAGTAAAAAATCAAGGCGGATTAAATGAAAACATAAGATACCAAAATGTATGGGATACAGCAAAAACAGCAAGAGGAACATTTACAGAGCTAAATGCCTACACCAAGAAAGAATTAAAATCTCAGATAACCTAACTTATACCTCAAGGAACTAGAAAAAGAACAAACTGAGTCCAAAGTTAGAGAAGGAATGAAATTACTAACAATAATAATAAAATTATTAACAGTAGAAATAAATGAAGTAGAGACTAGAAAAAATAGAAAAGATCAACAAGACTGAGTTGGTTCTTTAAAAAGATAAAAATTTGTCAAGACTTTAGCTACACTAAACAAGAGAAAAAGACTGAAAATTACAAATGAAAGATAGGTATTGTAATTCATTCAGCTGGTAAAAAATAAATAAAAGCATCTTAAAGACTACCATGAATAATTACAAGAAATTTGACAACCCAAAAGTAAATTAGATAAATTTCTAGAAACCTACAACCACTTACTAAAGACTTAATCATGAAGAAACAAGGAAACATGAACATGCCAGTAACAAAGTAAGGAAACTGAATCAGTAATCAAAATTATGAAAATATATATACACCACCCCCCCAAAGGGAAAGCTCAGGGTGAATCTGGGTAAAGGATTTTTGATTTACCCTTACCCTACTCTAAGGACGCTGATGGGTAAGTGATGCATCCTTACTCTAGGATGCTGGTGGGTAAGTGATATATGGTGTCTAACTCTGCTCCATGAACAATGTGGTATTATCTAAGTGTGGAAGACCTTTTTCACAGATGGGCAGTTTTGGTATTTCCTGAATAATTATCAAGTTTAATTTTTGAACAGAGACACAAACCTTTGATATTGAGGGCAGAGAAAGAAATGAGTGTCTATTATATATAATCTTTATATATATGTATATAATATATATGAAAATCTAAATCATGGGTCTGATTTCTCACTTTATTTTTGCCACTCTATCCTTGGTGGCTCAGACAGTAAGAGTCTGCCTGCAATGTGGGAGACGCCGGGTTCAATCCCTGGGTCGGGGGAAGATGCCCTGAGGGAGAAGGATAAAAATGGCACCCCACTCCACGTACTCTTGGCTGGAAAAATCCCATGGATGGAGGAGCCTGGCAGGCCATGGGGTCACAAAGAGATAGACACAACTGAGTGATTCACTCCTCACTTTCCATTTGTTATCATAGGTAAATAAGTACATTAAAGAATAATAGATTTGCAAGTCTGATATTATATCAAATTGTAAAAACATAACTGACAAAAAGTGTTATTTTTGCTTTTCTATGCTTAGTCCAAAGGACTCCCAGCATCATTTAAGTAATTTTTCTAGAATGTAAAATTATGTGAGATTGCATTTCCTTTAAAGACATGAATGAAGAATCAGAAATGCAACAGTTTCACTATTGAAGAAGGATCAAACTGAGAGGAAACAAAATCATCCCTTTGAAAAAGTCCACTCATAAAACAGTTAAAATGTAGACTAAAGCTCTTTGACTTTAACAGAATAGGACATTATAGAAATATTTTTAGAAAAAATATACATCAGAAAAAAAAGGGGGGGGGGTGGGGGAAAACAAACAATATGCAAGGGAAATAACTCATAATACAAGACAATCAGATATGGCTAAAAGAAATGAAACACTATAAAGAAACACCTTTTAGCATGTTTTTCTTGCTATATCAAAGGGAAATTTTTTACAGAGTAAAATTTGAAAGTTATAATTTCATATAAACAGCCATAATGCTCAACTTTCAACGTTCACGACTTTAGAGATAAGTGTGAAAGTATTTATCTTTATAATTCTTTTCTTACAAAATGATTATATAGACAGGATTACAAAAAACAAAGGGATTCAAATAACAAAATTTAAAGAAAAACAAAATTTTATGTTATCTACCGAACTCACAGCATTCAGTATATTCACTTACACTATGTATTCAAAGTTAGTATTAAAAAAACAGTTAAGACAAATCTGTTTGTTTTCCTTTCTTGAAAATTAATATAAGTTCACAAAATGATCCAGGCAACACTGACATTGAAAAATAATCAATTTGTTCATTTTTCTGCCGATTAATAGCTGTTCATATCTGAACTTAGTGTTATTTTTAATCTAAGAGAAGTAGCAGATTTACAACTATTTGTCATATTTTTTATGTTCAGATGTTAGTTCAAAATAGTCCCCCCTCCCCCCACACAGTAACACACAGGAACTCGCTTCAAGGAATAAGCTTTTGGACAGACTATTGCAAAGATCTTCCCTGGTGAGTAGACATACTAGGACTTTAATTTATTCCTGAATATCAGAAACTAGAATAAATGTGAGTACCAACTTAAAACCTTTTAGATTATAAATGTATATTGAGAGATACTATTTTATATAAATGTTAGCATAGCTTCTAACATGAATTAACGATCAGAATATTCAAAAGGAGTACCATGCTAATGTTGTGCTTTAAACTTCAATTTTTATTTTTTTTTTTTTACTGCTGCTCATGTCACTTCAGTCGTGTCCGACTCTTCCGTAACCCATGGGACCTGCAGCCTACCGAGCTCCTCCATCCATGAGATTTTCCAGAAAGAGTACAGGAGCGGGTTGCCAATGCCTTCTCCTAAACTTCAAATGAGAACAAGTCTTTGTAAAATTGAAACTGTCTAAGGACTGGTTCAATCATTAGGACATTTAAAAATTTTGGAAAAAAAAAGTAAGGAAATAACTGTAGTTAGTGTTTTGTAGGAAATCAGCATAAGCTCCCGGGATTATATCCCTAAAATGAATGTAAGATTCCTGAAAAAGTTGGCATAGTTTTTGAACGTTATATTTTTAAATCATTGAGACAGTTGACATAAGTTAACCGCAAAAGTTCCAAAGGCATCCAAAATGGATGTCAATGGAATCCTGGAAAGGGAAGGGTTACAAAATAAGAAGACAAAAATAAGAGAATGTGGTGAAAAAATCTACATAGGATCTTGCTTTCCCCATCTCTCGTGCAGCCTGATTAAAAGGTAACTTACAAGTACAGGAAGTTAGGGGACCTTGCAAATTCATCCATGTAAAATTATGAAAGCCCATGAAAAAAAAAAACATTCATCATCAAAGGCTGATTTCATATTCAGATCCACTTGCTTCTTGAAATGTGTGTGGAGATGTGTTGCCAAGGAAATATTAGTGTCACAAGAGTCACCTCATAAAGATGAATCTGACATGCATAGAGGACCATGGTGGAAGTTTAACAGGGGGAGCTCTCAGGGACCCATATCCTGGGGGGACAGGAGGAAGAAAGTAGAACTGAGGAGATGGGAATGGTGAGCTGAAGTTTAGTTACATAGGTCTGAGCTAATTCGACTATTGAGTCTGGATCTCGTATCTTCACACCTCATCATTAATGAAGTGTTTAAACTGGAGGCTGTCCCAGGAAGAGTGGGGTGACTTCTGAGCTGTGAACTTTACCTGAGAAAAAGAAGGAGAGAGATTTAGTTGAGACTACTGGTTGCTAATACCCCCATTAGCTGGTAAACTAAAGCCTGAGTTCTGCAGGATAAAATCTGACAACACAGGGACATTAATCGACGTAACAACCCACCTTTATTTCAACTCAATTATAGTAGTCTCAGTGAGATTAACTAAAATCTACTGTGATTGTACCACAACTTCCATTGTCCCCTCATAATGAGGGACAATATTTCCCTCATATTTCTTTTAAGTTTCCCAAAGTCTGATGCCCAAGAACACTTTTCCTATTTAAGTTCATGCATGCAAATCTCACAACAACTCTGAGTCTAATTTCTATGGAAACTCAACCCATAATTGCATTTGCAACAGCATTCAGTAAAACTGCTTGGCAAATTTATACTTTAAAAACCCTCAATTCTCGGCTCAGGAATTCTAGCTCCTAGAATAAGAGAAATTCTACCACCAGATACTATAGGAGGATGTTTCCATTCAATTCAACCTAGCAAATGAAGACTGTGTCCCTGGTCCACATATTTCAGTTTTACCCTGTTCAAAGATAGCAGTTGTTGCAGGAGAGAAGGCATTCACTATTCAGGGAGATTTAATCCTGATCATTAATCCTTTGTCACTTGTGTGACCAATAATGGTTATCAGGGAATAATTTTTTTTAAGGATGATATACACCCAAGAGATCACTTGGCGAGTCTTTAAACTCCCCATTCTAATTCTGATGTCGGTAAATTAACAAGCACAGCATTGGGGACCCAAATGAGCAAGGTGTCATCAGAGCTTTAAGACCACTCAGGAATGAGGATCTGGGTCACCCCACCAAGCATATGTTTTTACCCCTCTTCATTAGGAGAAGAGTTCTTAGAAATGGGTTGTCGGAAAAAGGACTGTCGAATAAGAATGGCTCTGTTGTGGAATCGTACTGCAGATGCAGCAGAATTGGAGGAAAGGACTGGTACATCTTGTTTCTAAATCCACAACTCATTTTTATTAAATTGTGTGGCCCCTTCGACAAAAGAGCTGAGCCAGGAAGACCTATTTATAACGCCTTAACCATGGACGGGTTAGACTCTCTGCAGTCTCAATGAGCCCCAATAAAGATACAACGCAGTCTTCGTTATACAGGGTTCTGTCCAGAAGTTCAACAGAGTAATAAAGAAGCTATACTACCAATCTTTTAGGAAGCAAGTTAGGCAATGAGCAGGAGGAAGAGGGTAGCCTTGAGGCCAAGAGAAATGATGGCAAGCTGATCTCTAAAAACCGCTATCCCAGACCAGACCCATGGAGAGCTCAGAGAATAGCGCTAGCAAAGAAATAACCGACCGATACTTTTTCCTTTTAACCAACTCCTAACACCCTTCATGGCACCCTAGGCACCCCAGTGGATACACAACTAAAGGGGCCCTTCCTCAAGTAAGACTGCTCCCTAGAACCCTTCAGGACAGGCAAAGGAGCTCAATGAAGAGGTTAATGTGTAAAACATATTAGTTACAGTGGACTTATATTACAATCTGACTATAACAGACTGTATTATGGGAAGGCACATCGCACTATATACAGGCCTGAGTGTTAATGTAACTTGATGTGAACTGTCGGGCGGGGGTTGAGTTACTCACCCTAACCTCCAGAATTCCCTATTGTCCCCCATGGTGGATGACAAGAAAGAATTCACCAAGAAATGTGAATATCAGTTAATATATCTGATTACTTTCAAATACAAAACCCCCTAAGAGAACAGAGGCATAGATGAACAGCGAAGAAAACTGCTGAGCAATGGAAATCAGCGGAAACTTAGGTGGGAGAGAGAGATATCTTTGCAAGGTATCCTCCATCGCTTCTCATAGGTTGCTAATTATATATGTACTGCATACTAGATTAGTTTACCTGAGAGAAAAGCATATTGAAAGCAACAAGTACGAGCAAAGATTGGTCTAGGTCCCACGGATTCAGCACGGAGTTACAGTTACTGTCCTAAACGACATGTGGTGCGTATGGGCGATAAAGACGAGAAACTATACCGATGGCAGTGGAAGGGCCAAAAAGTGAGAAAAAGCCCGAGAGAGGCAAAAATATATTACAATGGAGAAAAGAGCCGATCGTCACACTTTAACAAGTGGTGCTTGGTGAAATCTAGGTCAACCTAACCGTATAAAAAGTAATAAGGAAACTAAACACTAGTTTTCAAAGCATCACCATACACAAAATATTATAAAAACTCAAAATGGCGCATTAAAGAATCATAAATGTAAGACCAGAAACTATAAAACTCTTAGAGTGAAGAGACATCAAGGCAGAGAATCACTCTGACACCAATGCATGGGCAAATATCACCTATGAGGCCCAACTCCATCCCCAAGTAATAAGGAAATAAAAACATAAAATAAGTCTGTTCTATAGCACCTTGCCTCTCCTTCTTTTCTGTTCTCTGCATCTCTACACACATTGGGTTATCGTTACCGATCTTTTCTACTAAATTTCACATAGTATAATGGAGTAAGAGTGCATGGGTGGAATGTTCCACAACACGAATAGCAGCTATATTGAAACATGTAAATATTATGAATCTATGGGGTGAAACAGAGCAACCAGCCACATGTGTTGGGGTGCATTGAGCACAAGTGGCTTGGGCCTAGGTGAGCACTGGGAAAACCTGCAAGAAGGGACCAGGGTGGAGAGGGAGAGTGTGGGAAGGGGTGACTGGGGATGGGGAATACATGTAAATCCATGGCTAATCTCAGGGGGGGTATTCAATGTATGACAAAAACTACTTGTAATGATGTAAAGTAATTAGCCTCCAACTAATAAAAATTAAATGGAAGAAAAAAAATCATCAAAAATAAACACAATCGGTGGCTTAATTAAACATAAAAGCTTTTGGCACAAATGAAGGAAACTATAAGCAAAATGAAAATGGCATAGCCTTCAGAACTTGGGATCTAAAAATAATAGCAAAAGAACAACAATGACAGAGAATTAACCTCCAAAATACATAAAAAGTCAACGCTCATGCAGCTCAATACTAGAAGAAAACAACCCAAAATCAAAAAGTGAGCCAAAGAGAACAAACCAGACATTTCTCCAAAGAGAGACAATACAGATGGGGGCTAATAAACCACATGAAAAGATGCTCATTCAACAAGGGCACTCATTAACTAGAGAAACGCAAATCAAAACCACCAATGAGGTATTATCTCATTCCCAGTCAGAAATGGTCATCAAAATTCAAACAAACAATAAATGCTGGAGAGGGTGTAGAGAAAGGGGAACCCTCTTACACTGCTGGTGGGAATGCAAACTGGTACAGCCACTCTGGAGAACAGTGTGGAGATTTCTTAAAAAACCTGGAAAAAGAACTGCCATATCACTCATGATGCCCACTGCCTTGGGCATACACACCAAGGGACAACCAGATCTTGAAAGAGACACAGGTACCCCAAGGTTCATTGCAGCTCACAGCACCTACTTACAATAAGCCAGGAATATGGAAGCAACCTAGAAGCGACCCTTAGGCGATCCATAGTACACATGGATAAGGAAGTTGTGGTACATATACACACGATGGAATATTACTCAGCTATAAAACCAGGAACATATTTGAGTCAAGTTTCTAATGTCCAGTCGCTGGATGAATGGACTCCTCGGGAACTTCTGCACTATTATACACGTACCTCCCGAGAGTCATACCAATAGAAAACACCATTGTACATGTATGATTAACACATATATACTTGGAACCAATAGAAAGGATGCCGGTCAAAGGACAATCCGTATATATGTATACAGGGCACAAGAGACCATCAGGTATAAAGAACAAGACTTTGGACTCTGAGCTAGTTGGGAGAAGGCGTAAGACATGGGATGATTTGAGAGAATATCGTCACTGAAACATGTATCTGTTGCCATATGTAAAATAGATGACAGTCCAGCAAACTGAGGATGCATGAACAGGGGACTCAAAGCTGGTGCTCCTGGCACATGACCCAAGATGGACATCGGGGTGGGGAGGAGGTGAGGAAGTGTGTTTAACCAGATAGGTTGCGTACGCATGAGCACCCCTGGGGTGATTTTGTCGATGTATGGAAAAC
>JAJLRB010002316.1:0-15087 GCA_020976825.1 Odocoileus hemionus
TTTTGATTGACTCCTCTTTATCATTCTTAGCCTCATCTTTTAAATTTAATTAATTGAATTTTTTTTTTTTTGGCAGCACTAGTCTTCATTGCTGCACACAAGTTTCTCTAATTGCGGTGGACAGGCCTATGCACATTGCAGTGGCTTTCCTTGTTGCTAGAGTAAGGGCTCTATTGGGTGTGATAGTGTTGTCGGCTCAAGTGTGTTTGCAACATGTGGATCTTTCCAGACCAGGGATCTGAACCCTGGGTCCTGAATTGGTAGGTGGATTTCCTAACCACTGGTGCACAAGGAAAGTCATCTTAGCTCAGATTAACCAATTGTTCCCCAATCAATCGGAATTACTTACCTGTTCCCCAGCGTGTCTCTTTCACTAATTTGGTACATGCCAGACCCTAAGCCATACTAGTGGTGTGGTTATGTTCAGTTGTGTCCGATTCTTTGCAACCCATGGACTGTCAGCTGCCAAGCTCTTTGTCCATGGAATTTCCAAAGGCAAGAATACTGGAGTGGTTTGCATTTCCTACCCAGGGCATCTTCTCACCAGAGATCAAACCTGCATATTCAGTGTTCCTGCATTGGCAGGCAGCATTCTTTACCAATGAGCAAGGGAAGCTAGGAGAAATAAACACACCTTAAGGCAAGAGTACTGGAGTGGGTTGCCATTTCCTTCTCCAGGGGACTCTCTGACTGGGGATCGAACCTGGGTCTCCCATCATTGAAGGCAGACGCTTTACCGTGAGGTTCCTGAGCGCCAGAGAAGGTCCTAATAAAATATAACAGTAGAATAATGTATAGTAAAATTGCTGCATGCACACACACTCACACACACACAGAAGGGCGAATTCTGACTTCACTTAGACGATAACAATTTGAGCTGAATATTACTCAAAGATGAGAGCTATGATTTCCATACATGAGAAAAGAGAGGAGCAAAGAGAGAAAAAGAACAGGGTGGAAGTGCAGAGTTCTGACACTGGTGTGTGCGTGCCGTGCTAAGTCGCTTCAGTTGTGTCTTGATTCTGCAAACCCTATGAACTGTAGCCCACCAGGTCCTCTGATGTCTGTGGATTCTCCAGGCAGGATACGGGAGTGGGTTGCCATACCCTCTCCAGGGGATCTTCCCGACCCAGGGATGGAACCTGAGTCTCTTTCATCTCCTGCATTGGCAACTGCATTCTTTACACTAGCTCCACCCGGAAGCCCCCTAACCACTTGGACCACCAGGGGAATTCCTAAGAACATGGTATTTCAGCAAAGATCAAAAGCAAAGAAGCATTAAATGGCTTGGTTACTCCATGGCGGCTCAGATGGTAAAGCGTAATGCCTACAATGTGGGACGGACCTAGGGTTCAATTCCTGGGTCAGGGAAGACCTATGGAGAAGGAAATGGCAACCCACTCCAGTACTCTTGCCTGGAAAATCCCATGGACAGAGGAGCTGGTAGGCTACAGTCCATGGGTTGCAAAGAGTCGGACACGATGAGTGACTAAACTTTCACTTTCACTCCTGGATGGACCGATGAGGTTCATTCGCTGTAAATGTATGAAGAAATGCAGGGATTTGTCAGGTTGGAAATGGTCATCTGTGGCCAGATAATGGAGCCCATGAGGAACAAAGACCTGACTTTCTGGAGGCAAAAGGCAAGGCACCAAACCACAGCATCTGAGGAAAACAGACAGGGTGATCAGCAAGCAGCCAATCAGAGGGAGATGATTTGTGGGATGCTGGGCAGGTGGTGGAAAGGGCAAATGAACAAGAAGGGATATTTGTGTGCATGAAGTTGGTTTTACAGGGTAGACATACAAGGGCCTTCCCTTTATGGAGGCTACAGTTTAACCTGTGATCTTGAAAAGAATGCTCACTCAAAGAACCCTTAAATGTTGAGACAGAAATAGGTTCCTGCCTCTATGGCTTTGGGTATAGTCAATTAATCAGTCACAATATAAAATTATCCTAGAAGTAGAGAGAATTCCTAGAAACTCAGATTGATTTTCTGAAGTATCTGTCTACACTGTGAGCAGCTACTATCAACTATCATCTATTAATCACCTCTGTGTAATGCACAGGGATAATGCGGGACTAGGGATGGAAAAAATTGTAAGTAGAGGAAAAAATACCCTCTGCCTGGGGAGACAGAACATATTTATGAAGAGTATGTTATCCTGCAAGTGGTTTCATCAGTACTATCTTTCTAGATTTCATTTTTATATTCCATTAATATAGGGCAGAGTTGTGGACACAGTGGGGAAGGAGAGGGTGGGATGAATTGAGAAAGTAGCACTTACATATATTTATTACCTATGTAGGGGGCTATATAAACAGATAGCCAGTGGGAAATTAGCTATATGACCCAGGGAGCTCAGACCACTGCTCTGTGACAACCTAGAGGGGAAGATGATGTGGGAGGTGGGAGGGAGGTTCAAGAGCGAACGGGACCTATGTATTGCTATGGCTGATTCATGTTGATGTTTGCGGATTCATGTTGATGTATTGCAGAAACCAACATCGTAAAGCAATATGTCTCCAATTAAAAATAAATAAATTTTTTTTAAAAAAGAATATTTTAAGTCCTCCTCTGAAAAGGTCAGGAAAACAAAACAGTTGAATGAGAACAAACACTGATACAAGTGTTCAAAGAAGGAAGTGATTCCTGGACAAAGTGCTTACAACAGGGCTGACACGGAAGTTGAGCCTTGGAGCTGGGCAAGATCTGGGCAGGATAAGAAGAGAGATGATCCTACAGATATCTGCCTCCAAAACCACCCAGCCTCTACGATGCAGCCATGCAACATAAGGTCACAGTACACAATATAATAAACAAAAAGGAAGACCAAAGCGTAAATCCATTTTTTATAAAAAATAAAAAATTGTGCATGTACTCACATAAAACCACTATATCAAAATGTTACTAATGATTATTTCCAAATATTTCTGATTGCCCTTGTATAAGTCGTTTGAAGATTTTTTTCAGGTGCTCTTTGCAATTCTCAAGTTCATGTTAAAAATCCAGTCTTTATCAGCAGAATTGGTGGTTATACTTTGGTTGGTTCTTGCTACCATGTACCAGTAGGCTTTTAGTGCCACTTTGCCTCCTGGCCATCACACTAGCCACTTTTAAAATCATCATCATTGTCTGCAGTTTCTGCTGTTTGCTTCCCTCAGGACCGAAGGTTGTCAGGTATAAGCAGGAGAGTCTTCGTCTGTGTTTACATTTGATCAATATATAGTCTCTTGAAAAAGCACGGGTATTCTGCTCCTTTCATCTCATTAGAGTGATATCCTTGGTCTCTACAATAATTATTTTATCGAGATTCAGATAATTTTTATTTCTTCTGTTTCTGTGTCTGTGTTTGAGTCTGCATAGGAAGGTGAGGGTGGCTAAGATGAGAAAAGCAGATAAAAATGGCTTGAATAGATATATGTAAATAGTCAAATTTTTAGTATATTTTGATGATTTTTTTTCTTAATTTTCTCCCTTCCTTCTTAAAACAAATAAACAGAAAAAGCTTAATATAGGGGAAAACTATGTAGTCCTGGTTGCTTCGGTAGCTTCCATGTTGTGACAATCAGGAGAAATTAAATATGAAGAAACAAATGGGTATGTAGAAAATAATGTGTGCTTATAAATCTTAGTTGAAATAATAAATAAAAGTAAACTGAAGTCTATAAAAACTTTCAGTTTGTAGGACATTGTTATACATTTTCACACTTACTGTCTTGTAAGAAAAATTCAAATTTGCTCTGTTTCATAGGCATGGAAGTGTGTGCTATATTTTGCAAAGATTTTCATCAATAGCACATTTTTTTTTTAAAGTCTTGACACTTTAATGTTCTTGAAATTCCTTAGTAAGAATTTACTCCTGGTGATATAAAATAAAATATAGTATAATTACAAAACACAGTGTCTTCAACAGAATAAAAGAGAAAGGGGAGAGGGCATAAGGCTTAGCCGTTTATAAGAGAGTTAGACGTGCGCTTTAGATGATCAGAGGAGCCTGGTGGACTACGGTTCCTTGCGGTTGCAAAACGGGCGGGCACAACTTCAGCGACTACCCAACAGAAGTTACGGAGAAGGCACTGGCACCCCACTTCAGTGCTCTTGCCTGAGAAAATCCCATGGACGGAGGGGCTGGTGGGCTTGCAGTCATGGGTCGCTAGGAGTCGGACATGACTGACAGACTTCACTTTCACTTTTCATTTCATGCATTGGAGAGGGAAATGGCAAACCCACTCAGTGTTCTTGCCTTGAGAGATCCCACGGATGGGGGAGCCTGGAGGGATGCGGTGTTATAGGGGTCGCACAAGAGACACGACTGAAGCGACTTGGCAGCAGCAGCAGCAGCGATCGCCAGAAGTTTATGCCAGGCAAGAGCAAGCAATAGCCAGGGGGCGCTAAAAAAGAGCTGGAGCCACGTGTGTGAACGTGGGGAAGAACTGCTTGCTCTTTGACAAAACAGGTTAGCGAATTTCACTCTAGTATCTAGTCTATTACTAGCTAGCTATTGGAAGCAATTTCAAAGTTTAAATTTTGTTTTACCAAAGCGCATTAGCAGAAGAGAATTATTTAGAGAATCTGATAAATATTTATCTTACTAATTAGACATAAGGAGAAAAGGGACATGAATTTGTACCACTTTCTTCTTTTTTCTATTTTAGAAAGTCCACTTTCTTCTGTTCACATTTAAGTGTGAGAGCCCTTTCCCTTTTATAGTTGGAGATTCGGAGGTCCAAATAAGAAACTAAAACAAGTTCTCAAAATAACAAACAAAAATAATACTTTTACACAATAAATTTACCTTATATAATACCAAGCTTACAACTTTAGCATCTTTTAGAATTTGAAAAGTTCAGTTAACTAAATATAACCTACATTAAGTCAGTAAATATTTTACAGAAAAGCATTTTTTTTTTCTGAAGCATACTGAAAATGTTTTATCTTTTTCTCCTTTTTTTTGGTGGACTTTTTTAGAAGCTGCTTTTCAGACAGTTCCTTAAACTCTCCCTTAATCTGAAATGATATATATTAAGTACTTAGTTTTCTCTTGATGATACAAGAAAATGGTGATATCACCAGGGTCGGGGATGATTCCCCACTCCAGTATTCTTGGACTTCCCTGGTGGTGAGGCAGTAAGAATCACTTGCAATGTGGGAGAGACTTGGGTTCAGTCCCTGGGTTGGGAAGATCCCCTGGAGAAAAGAATGGATACCCACTTCCAGTATTCTGGCTTGGAGAATGTCATGGACAGAGGAGCCATTGGCAGGCTACAGTCCAATGGGTCGCACGGAGTTCGCAGACAGGATTGATGAGTGACTTTCACTTTCACTTTAATCATGCAAAGTCAGATTTGTGATAACTCAGTACTACTGCCTGTAAAATCATGGCCTCTGTCTGAGTAAAACTTAGAAGGATGAAAGGGGGAAAGGAGGTGACATGACTGAAAGGGAAAATTTCAAGGTTCCAAGGGCACAGGATTTACTAGAGAGAATGGAAGGTCATGGGCAACTGACAATTCAATGGTTAATGGAACCTTTCCGCCTGAAGGATAGTGAGGAAGGAGGTGGTCAGAGCAAAGCTTGCGGGGCAAGGGAAGTGTAGAAGAATGGTTTTTGCCCATTTCTGAGCTGGGTATGGGCCAAGGAGGCACAGCAGTCAATAGGATGCCTGAGCAAACTATAGCAGCAATGAATGAGAAGAGGATGCACCATCTACAAGGTTTGCAAGGAAAAGAATGCAACTCAATTGCTCCCCTCTGGACAACTGTGACATAGCAACGAGAAGATGCACAGCCAAGCTTCAGCTCTGCGGCTTTCTGGGATAGAAAACTTCAAATTACTTAATTCTGAGTTAGATCCCTATTCCTCAGGTATGGTTAGAGTCCTAAATGAGTTAGCATTTGTGCGGCGTGCCCAGTGTAGTAGTAGATGTTCAAATCCTTTTGAGAAAGGGGCAGACCATAAGGAAGTAAACCAAGCTGACTGAAAATGTTTATAAAGCATTTAAAAACATACCAGACACCCTTAAAAGGGGCCAGAGAGGCAAAAATATGTAAGACAATCCTTTCTCTCAGAGCACAGTTTAGTGGGAAGCACAGACAGGTAAATACTTTTCATGGAAAAACACACTTTGATAAATGCTACAATAGAAAGAGAACAATGTGGAATCCAGAGAAGATAGGCATTCATTGTAACTCTAAATTAACTCGGGCTTAGGAGTTGAAGAGTGCTTCAAGAGAAAATGGGACTTTCATATGGAGAGTAAGTGAATCAATAGGAATTTTCCAGAAATCTTTAAGTTAAAAAGAGGAAGTTATTTGTAAGAATAAGAAAATTTCTAAAATCTGTTTCAAATAAAAAAAACACTATGGTTCTGATAATCAGATGGCAAATAAGCACAGGTAGAACACTAAAAATACAAATTGAAACTACAAGCCCATCAGAATAACTAAAAGTAAAAATAAGGACAACACTAAATCCTAGCTAAAGTATGGAGTTAGAGAAATTGGATCTCTCATGTACTTTCTGATGAGAATGTAAAATGTAAGACATTCTGGGAAACATTGTAACAATTTCTTATAAAATATAACATGCAACTTCTATGTGACCTAGCAAATGGCACTCTTGAGCATTTATCCCAGAGAAATGGAGACTTTTCTTTTCTTGCCTCCCCTCAAAATAAAAAAAAAACAACTGTGCAGAAGTGGTCATAGCAGCTTTACTTTGTAATAGTCATACACTGGAGTTAGTCTAGGTGTTTTTCGCTAGCCACATGGGTTAACTGACTGTGGTACATCCAACATGGAATAGTACTCAGCAATAAAGAGAAGGAATTATTGATAAACGCAGTTTTGATGACTGCAGAGAGTTATGCCATAAGTGGGAAAAGAAGTTAGTAACCAAATGGTTATACATGTTTACTTCTGTTTGTATAAACATTTTTTTTAAGTAACAACATTTTAGAAATGAAGTTAAAGAATAACAGTTGCTACATGTCCATACAAAGCTATAATTTGAAAAGATACAGGCATCCCAATTTCATAGCAGCAGTTTACAATAACCTAAAACATAGAAGTGACCTAAATGTCCATTGACAGATGAATGGATTAAAAAAAAATGTGGTAAGCATGTATACACAGTGGAATATTACTCAGCACATAAAAAAAGAATGAAATAATGCCATTTGTAGCAACATGGATTGACCTAGAGTTTTATATACAAAGTGAAGTAAGTCAGAAAGAGAAGATTTATATGTATATCACTTACATGTGGAATCTAAATTACAGCACAAATGAACATATTCTATGAGACAAAACAGACTCGTAGAGAACAGACTTGTGGTTGACAAAGAGGAGGGGGTGGGGAAGGGAAGGGATTGTGAGTTTGGGATTAACAGATGGAAAACTATTCTATATAGATGGAGTTAACAACAAGGTCCCAACTGTATAGCACAGCGGAATTATATTCAATATCTTATGATAAACCATAATGGAAAAAGAATATGAAAAAGATATATATATGTATAACTGAATCACTTTGCTGTAAGCAGAAATTAACACAACATTGTAAATCAACTATACTTTAATAAAATTGAAAAAAAAAGCAGAATGCTACAGAGGTCAGAGATAGAGGAGGGAGGTGAAGAAGGGGTCTTTGTGGTGATGAATCTGTCCTGTATCTTAACTGTGGTGGTGGATGCATGAACCTATGCATGTGATAAACACTGATAGACATAAATAGACCCAGTAAAATTGGGGAAACCTGAATATATTTGGTTGATTGTGTGGATTACATCAATGTCAATATCCTGGTCATGATACTCTACTAGAGTTATTTCAAAAATATGACCCATTAGATGAAACGGTCAGTTGAAGTTTCACAAGAAAATCATCTCTTTTGTTTCTTCAAACAACATATGAATCAACAAGTATCTCAGTAAAAGATTTTCAACGTTTAAAACACTATGTCCAAGATGGCGGAGGAATAAGGACGGGAGAGACCACTTTCTCTCCTACAAATTATCGAAAGAACATTTGAATGCTGAGCAAATTTCACAAAACAACTTCTGATCGCTAGCAGAGGACAGGTAGATTCAGGCGCCCAGAAAAAAGCAGACCCATTGTCTTCGAAGGGAGGTAGGAAAAAATATAAACGATAATAATGGGAGTCAAAAGAAGCTACGGATGGAGACCCGTCCCGGGAAGGAGTCTTAATAGAGGAAGTTTCCAATCACAGCAGTGAAACCCTCTCACTGGCGGGACTGGGGAAGTTTTCGGCACTCTAACTGGGAGGAAAAATTAAACAAGGCCCACAGATTACGTGCCTAAAAAGCAACTCCCAGCAGAAAAGTACCCCAGACGCCCGTACCCGCCAGCAACAAGCGGGGCGGAACGGAGAGGAGCGGGCGGCATTGCTTAGGGTGAGAGGACCGGCCCGAAGACCCTGAGAGCAATCGGAGGAGTTTTTTTAAACTGTGGGATAGCAAGGGAACAAAATTAACACGGCCCGAACACACTGCTTTGGCGGTTCGCAAAACAAAGGGACTGAGAATCTCCACGGAAGAGCCGGCCCATTCCCCGCTGGAGGTAGGAGGCAGGGGGGCGGGGAAAAGGGCAAACTCAGCCACCTGAAGCCACCCCCCCACACAGCAAACAGGCCCCGGTCCTATCTTAAAGACTTCTCTGTAGGACGATGGCGGTGCGCGCTGGGGGCGGGGAGGGACAATCCGACTACCGAGGAGAGTGCCACCCGACGTGGCTCTGGCTGCGTGGGCCACTCGCGGAGGGAAAAGGCTCCGAGCATCGGGCAGAGTGCGCCCAAGCCTCTGGCTGCCTCAACCCGCTACAGGCCGGGGAAGGCACCAAAACGCAGGAGCAAGCCGAACCTGCGCTTTTGTGGTGTACCCGAAAAACTGGAACCGCACTCAACGCAGGGCCCGCTCCATATAGAGCAGCCGGGAGCCTGAGCAGTGTACAGACGGCGGAAAGCACTGACACCCCGTGAGCGGGGCAAACCAGTGTGGCCGGAACCAACGGTGAGCGCTATCCTCAACAGAGCGGTATCTGTTCTGTTTTACGCCCGCCCCTCTCCCGTAGCAGGACTGAACTGAACTAGAAGAACTAAATAAAGAGATCACCCTCCTCCGCTCCGCCTGTGTCAGGCGGAAATTAGACACCAAAGAGACGGAAAAACAGAAGCCAAATAAACAAAAGGGAACCGCATTCAGAAAGGGACACGGTGCACAACAGATTAGAATCCCTGAAGGTAAACCGACTACACGGGAAGGGGGCCTACAGGATATCGAGAAGTGTAAGTGGAAAAGAGGAGTTATCTGAAAATTGAATGAACCTACGCTGACCGCTGAACAACCTCCAGAGAAATTCACTAGATATATATGTACATTATATTTTTTTTTAATTTAAAAAAATAAAAATAAATTTTGTTTCTTTCCTTTAATATTTTTATTTTTTCTTTTTTTTTTTTCTTTTATTTCTTTATAATTCCCTATTACTCCCCCATTACTCATCAACTTTCATTTTTCATATATTTTTTATGATTTTTTTAATTAGGGTAAAAAAATTTTTTTTCTTTTTTTTTTTCTTTTTCTTGGTTTTTCTCTCCTATTTCCTTTTAGAGTCCTATAATATTCCTCTATTATTCCTTAACTTTCATTTTCATTTCACTATAACCTTGCCAAAAAAAAAGAGAGAGATCAGAAACCCCTATTTTTAAACGAACTTCATATACAGGGTTTCTAGGGGTGGTGTTTACTGATTGTTTTGTTGTTGTTTTGTTTTTAGAATATTGTATTTCAAAGAGTCTCTAACCTCTACACTAGATTTTTCTAAATCTTTGTTTTTCAGTAGTATTGATATAAATTTTGGTCATTTAAGATTCCAATATTCAGTTCCACATTTCTATTCAGGAGTGTGGTGATTACTCTCGCCCACTTTTTGACCCTCTTGTTTTCCCTCAGAAACAACCTCTATTTTTCCTCTTTCCTTCCCCTTCATCTTTCCCAATCCAACTTTTTTGTGATCTTTGTGGGTGTCTGGGCTATGGAGAACACTTTGGGAACAAGATTAAACTGATGTAGATCTGTTTTTCTCGCTTGAGTCCCTTAGTTCTCCTCCCTGCTCCACCTCTATCTCCTTCCCTCCACTCTCCTATTCTTCATGTAACTCTGTGAACCTCTCTGGTTGTCTCTCACGGTGGAGAAATCTTTTCACCATTAATCTAGAAGTTTTATTATCAGTGCTGTATAGTTGGAGAAGCCTTGACGACTATTGGAAAGAATAAAAACTGAAATCCAGAGGCAGGCAGACTGAGAGCCCAAATCCTGAGAAAACCAGAAAACTCCTGACGTACACGGAACATTAAGGAATAAGAGACCATTCCAAAAAGCTTGTCATACCTACACCAAAAACCAAACACGCCACCCCAAGAGCCAAAAACACTATGGTTCTGTTTTATAAAGTAACTGAGTTTCATATGTGAACATAATACAAAGAGGTCAGACATTGACTTAGCAACTGATACAACAGGAGTATTTTTCTATTCGTTTTTACTCTATAAGGATTTATTGTTGTTCTGTAGATTTCAACATAGCAGTTTGATAATTGCCTTTATGGATACTTATCATAATCATGTGTCGGCTTAAACACAGCTGGGATGCATACTCACAATGTACTGTAATAGTAGCTCTGCACTGGGTGAGGACCCTGTTTTCTTCTAAGTTACGCACAGACACGAAAATGTGTTTTTGAGAGAATGCGATTCTGTTACCGTTCCTCGTACAGACTGGTTCACGTTTCCCCCGCTTCCTGGCAGTTAAGCGTGACATTGTGACTGAGATTCCGTGGCCAATAGATAGAAAGTGGGAAAAATTGATGTATGCCAATCCCAGCTGTTCTGCTTGTGTCGATCTTCCACGCTCTCTTTTCTGTCTGGATACCAGGATTCATCAGAGGACGCACCCACTGTCCTAGTAGAAGGCATAATCACAATAGAGGAAGCCTGAGGACTCTGAACGACTGTTCCCTGAAGACCACGCTTGCCAGTAGAAGGATAAAATTTATATTGTGTTAGGTAGATAGGCACTCAAAAACTTTGGGTGTCTGTATTACAGAACATAATTTTATTACCTTTAAGTAATATATATATAGATTTATGTCATCTCCCAGTAGACTCTGGGGCCACTGAGAGTAAGAACTGTGCTTTGTGTCTCGCCTTTATACTCCTGGGAGCCAAATAGTACCTGACACAGAGAGAAGCTGCCTCATAACTGCTTCCCATGTGGCTCAAGTGGTGAAGAACCCCGCTACCAGTTGCAGGAGATGTGAGTTCGATCTCTGGGGTCGGAAGATCTCTGGAGAAGGGAATGATAACCCATTGCAGTAATCTTGGCTGAGGAAAAAAGGGAAAAAAAGAAATGCCCATGGACAGAGGTGCCAGGTGCAGGTACCTCGGGGTTGCAAAGAGTCAAACATGTAGGAGCAACTGAAGTGAATACACAGACACAACTGCTTGCTGGACAATCATTCTTCATCAGTGGTAGACTCGCTCATGCCTTGTAATGTGGTGATGGAAAAGCTTAGGATTTCATTCCCAAGTCCAAAGTCTCACAGAAAGGTCTTGAGAGAGCAGGGCTCAAATGAAGTAAAGATATGAATTATTACTGGGTAACTTCATTTCCGCTCTTCATAAGCATTTCTCATTCTGTAAGTGAAAAACACATCTTATCACTGAACCTAACTGATTTAAATACAATTTATTTTCAGATTCAGTTAAGTTTCACTAAATAAATGTTTCTGATGAAAATATTAACACCAAAAACTCTAGTGAGAGCTCATGTTTAGACATGTCTATTATCATTTTTTAGGAAAAATACCACATGACACTTACATACTACACTATGAAATTGTTATAAATAATTAAAGTGCACAACCTCACATATCCAAAAAATTGCTAACTACTTTAATATAATATACTATCCTTTTACTTTATGGTTTGGCTTGCTTACGTGGATAATCTGCAAAAAATTGCACCTCATCATAAAAAACAGGTCATCAGGTTACTGGGGTGCAAATTTATGACTAAAATCCTAGAGTTGTGCTTCAGTAAAGAAATAACAATATTTCGTTGTAACTTATCTAAGAATACACCACACATTGTAGTATATTCAAATCCCAAGAGAAAAATACCAAACGTATACGTTTTATAACATGTTTTCCCGATTAACCAGCTTGTTTAAAGTTTGCTTACTAAATTTAATAACCTTTATCACAATAAATTCTTAAGTACTTTGATTGGTGTGGAAAGTCTTCATAGTCACTAGTGACAATTAAATTTGTCACAGTTTACAACAACAGGAAAAGACCTTAACTGATCAACTAGAACGGATCCAAAAACTAATAACAGTAAAACAGAACTACTCTACCTAGAGTGTTACACATGACAGAACTGGAATCCATGTGTGCTGCAGTATTAAATCGTAATTAAAGTCCAGTAAGTACAAAGAAACTAAACCCGGAAAAACGGTCTAGACCCGGTTGAATTCCCTGGGGCATACTAGGAGAATGAATTCAAAGTGAATTCAAGAAGTGCTGCTTAAAATGATCTTATAAGCTTAAAGTAAGAATTATTAGCTGAAGCATAACTTATTTATCATGGACTGTAAATAATCTTCTGATTTAAAACTCCATAATAATATACATTGAGGTGGCAAATATGAATAGAGATTATGTGTTTATTAATATTTTTTAAATTCAGGTCAAATGAATAATTTGAAATTTTTGGGGCTTTCTTGGCATAACTTCTGATCAGTTCCAAAGTCCTTTTTGAGCCCTCAAAAACATACAGCCATATCAGAACTTTTAGTAATCACTTTATTATTCTCTTTACATGAAGGTCTTGAATTTTGACATTTAACTCTTTAATCCAATGGATTTTGTTCTATAGTGGTAAGTGTGGAATTACAATTTCTCTTTGTCTAAATAACTAATCTTTGTCCTTTCCCCATTATCTGTGATGTCCTCTTTACCACATACAGTATTCTTTTTGGATGATGAGTCTTAAGTTTTTTTTCTATGCTGTTGATTATATTTTTATATTAGTGTGTTGTCAGTCAGTTAGAATAGATAGTTACAAACAACCTCAGCTATCAGTGGTTTAAAAAAAGTTTTCTTTCTCACCAGGTTACATTACTCTGGGTCAGTAGGGGGCTCTGTTTATTATAGTCACCAGGGAAACCAGGCCCATCAAAAACCCATCTTCACACCTGCTTCTGGAATCACTGAAGTCATTTGCTGTCTGCTCAAATATGTATCAATTTTTCTTTATATCTTTGTCCTCAGTGAATTTTGCAGTCTGTCTTATATAGTTGAACAATTATCTTGGTGATTTATTTCCTTACTTTTTATGATTTTAAATTATTTTGCTGCTTTCTATTAAAATCACCTTTTTGCACATGTCTTTTTCCTCAAAGAATCATATACTTTTAAATTTTGACTCAAATTGTTAATATAAAATTGTCCATAGTATGCTCATGTAAGACTTATAATCTTTTTTTTTTCAATTTCATGTTTTATATTTTCTTTTTAATTTTTTCATTAACTTTATTAAGTGTTTATCTAGTTTGCTGAATTTCTTTAAAAAAGACAGTTTTTATATCATTTTTTGATTACGCATGGTGTTCTCTAATTCACTAATTTTCCCATTAGTTTTCTTATTTTCATCTTTTTTACTTTCCTTGTGGGGTTTTCTTTCTTTCTTCTAACTGTTAAACTCATCATTCAATGATTCACTTTCTCTCTTTTAATAACTAATGTTTTGAGCATACCTTTAAATTCATCCATGTTTTGACACATAATATTCTCATATATGTGTGTTTGAAGTGACCTACAACTTCATTGTTTTCTATACTGACTAAGTTATTAGGAAAGCAATTTTTTTAATTTTTAAGGGCCTGGAAATTTCTATTTTAAATTTTTTAAATTTCTTATTGAAGGATGTGGCCTAATAATCTAACAAAAGACAACTGCCATATTTCTAAAAATTTCATAAGGGCACACACGCACACGCACACTCTGTGTGTGTGTATGGACTTGTTATTTCGTCGCTTACAGTCGTGTCTGACTTTACGACCCCATGGAACTGTAGGCCACCCGGACTCTCCATCCATGGGAATTTTCCAGCAAGTATCAATTTCCTTCTCCAGGAATCTTTCTGACCTATGAATCTATCCACTTTACACTGCATTGGGATTGTGTACGGTGGAAGCCATCCAGGAGGCCTGTATGTGTGTACTTAACCTTTGTCTATAACATCACTTTGTTCCACAATTGTAGAATGCTTTCAGTCCACTCTACCACTCAGAGACACTGATGCTAGAAGTAATAGAGGAGGATGAAAGGAAGCTTGCTTTACTTTGGCCCACACCAAGGAAGACATTTCCACCTATCAGGACTGCAGCCTGCTCGGTCATTGGCCTTACTTTTTTTTCTTTTACCCAAGAGGCAGGCTGAATACAAGAGTCGCATGACCCCAATCCTACATTTCCAGCCAGCCGAGATGTTCATCATTCAGGAGTGCACGTGGTGGGCTACAGCATAGGGATCTTCAAACTAGTGTCTCTAACACCACAGGATGGCAAACATCTCCTCCTGGACTCATCGCCATATTGGTTGAGCGCTGGCTTTAATTTCCAAGAGTCGTAAAGTCTATAAGTCAGTTTAAATATCCTTTAATACACTTTTAATTTTGATTTAAAATACATGCATTCTTAACCCTTCTTTCCTTGTTTGTGGAAGTATCTATCAGTAGTTATTTACTTCTGTAGTTCTTTCTGTTTCTGTTGCATTTCATTCCCCACAACTCATTAGGAAGTTTATAAAAGAACCTGAGTTTTCTAAGAATAACGCTCATTGTGTTTTTGCTTATTTTGTTTTTTTTTCATGGGAAGTTGGAAGGACATTTTTAGGGGACCTTTTTAGCTTGCCATACCTTCCTTACTACAGAACAATATGGGTTTTTTTTTAATCAACATATGGAACAAAATACAAAAAGGTAGCAATTTTTTTTTTAAAGAT
>JAJLRB010002317.1:0-15109 GCA_020976825.1 Odocoileus hemionus
AGGTAATGAAGAAAATTTTTTTTTTTGAAAAAAGCTAGACAATTAGAGAGCATATTAAAAAGCAGGACAGTGCTTTTTCCAAAAAAGGGGCCCATCTAATCAAAGCTATGGTTTTTCCGGTCAGTATGGATATAGAGCTGGACTATAAAGAAAGCTGAGCCCCAAAGAAAAATGCTTTTGAATTAGGTTTTGGGAAGACACTTGAACCCTTTGGACAGCAAGGAATCAAAATCAACCCTCAGGGGATTTCAATCCGAATATTTCAGGGGAAGACTGATGCTGAAGCTAAAACTCCATATTTTCACCACCAGATGCAAAGAACGACTCATTTGAAAACCCCGATGCGGGGAAAGATGGAACGGGAGAGACGGGGGGACGACTGGGATGAGAGGGTTGGATGTCTCATAGACTCGACGGGCTGTTTTTTGAGAAAGCCCAAAATTGGGTGATGGACGGGAAAAAGCAGCATGCTGCTTTCCCAGGAGACCAAAAGCAGACAGACTGAGCGACTGAACTGTGCCCCCTGAAAGGTTAAAAGGCCCCTTTTGCTTTTATATTGTTAAAGAATTTCAAATCAATTTTTTACAGTCAATATAATATCACAACTGGATACAAAAAAATGATAAGAAAAGTAATGTAACTTATTCAATTAATGAGCTAATTATAATTGCATCATGGTTATGAAATAATATATAGCAAATTTAATAAGTTGCCCTACGGGGCTTCCCTGGTGACTCAGATGGTAAAAAATTGGTGAAATGCAAGCCCCTGGAAAATCCCTGGATGTGGAAATGACTACCCATTTCAGTATTCTTCCTGGGAATTCCATAAGGGGGGACCGGCGTTAAAATCCGGGGGTCAGAAAAATGGGCACAACTAATAACACACAACACACACACACACTGTGTGTGTGTGTGTTTTGTTGGGGGTGGTGTATACGTTATTTACATATTATACTTTATTTTTTAATGTTTTTGGGATTCCGGACTATACATCTCCACCCAAATACGGAGTGGTTAGTCCTTTCCTTTCCCCGGGGCGATCTTTCCAATCGGATTCAAACTCAGGGCCCGCATTTTGGGGGGTTCTTTTTGCTGAGCGACCCGGGAAGCCCATAATAAAGTGGGTTTTACAATATACACTTTTATTTTGGTTTGAAAAATTCTTTTTTTTTTCCAAATTTTTTTCCTTTCTTAAAAAAGGAGATAATAGCGTTTCTACCCTTGGATTGTTTGGAGATACTCTCAATACCCAAAAATTTTTTATTTCTTTAATTTTTTATTAAATGAATGCTTGTGAATCTATATACATTGTTTAAAATTTAAATAAAATTAAGCCCCCTATGGAAGAATATACCAAAAATTTACCCTTTTCCCAATATTTCTTTTTCTTGCCATCATTTCTTTTGGGCACTTAAAATTTTTGATTATATGCTTTAAATTTTTCTTTTTTTCATAAGTATTTATGCTAAAATATTTACAATGCATTTTTGACCCTTGCTGCCACGAAACAGTTGGGTTCCAACACATTTTATATTCATTGAAATAACTTTCCTACTAAACGTTTTTCCCATAGTATTTTTTACTAATACTTTTCTAATCTGATTTTAAAATTTAACATGGGAGTTACCATAGTTAAATACAGCCCTGCTTTATCAATAAGTAAAGTAGTTGCTGGTCTCAAGTATACAAATAGCAGGGGACAAAAAATAGGACCACTGCTGTTTTTGGGGGGAAAACAGAGGAGAGGCTTTTTTTCCTTCCCTAAGCCTGGGGCCTTTAAGGGGTCAAATGCCACGTAGGAGCCATCAAAGAAGGGAAATTTAACAGACAGAGGGAAACCCTGTGACAAACAACAAAGAGCCCCAGTACAAAACAGCAAGATTGACAAAGGGGTTCAAGTCATGCATAAAGTGATCTATGATATTAGGGCCACAGAAAGGTAAACTGAATATGAAGATGATCTGAAATGAATCCATGAAGAAAGCCTGCTACCCATGACACTCCCATTAACAGGTGACATACTTAAAGAGTCATGATGCTTGTATGGTGCAATGGCTGCAGATGGCCACATAGTGGTCATGGGACATCACAGTAAACAAGATGACTTCAGCATCTCCAAAGAAATGTTACCCAAAGATTTGGGTCAGGCACCCATTAAATAGAATGATGTTCTTTTCATGGAGTGAATCTACTATCAGTTTAGGGGTATTGACAGAGGGAAACATTTCAGTTCAGTTCAGTTCAGTCACTCAGTCATTAAACTGACTCTTGTGACGCCATGAACCCCCGCACGCCAGGCCTCCCTGTTCATCACCAACTTCCTGATCCCCCCAAACCCATGCCCATTGAGTCGGTGACCCAACCCAAACCATCCCCTCGTCGTCCCCTTCTCTTCCTCCCCTCAATTTTTCCACACAGGGTCTTTCAAAGAGTCCTCTTCCATCAGGTGGCCAAAGTGTTGAAGTTTCAGCTAAAACATCGTCCCTCCAATAAACCCCCAAACTGTTTCCCCTTTTGATGGACTGGTTGGATCCTTTGCAGCCCAAAGGGGTCTTAAAGTCTTCTCCAACACCACTTTAAAAGCATCAATTTTCACACTCGCTTTTTTATAGCCCAACATCACTTTTACCTGACCAGGGGAAAAAACCATACCCTTGACTAGGTGGACCTTTGTTGACAAAGGAATTCTCTGCTTTTAATATGCTATCTGGGTTTGGGTTATTTTCCCTTAAAGGAGTAAGTGTTTTTTAATTTCATGGCTGCACTCACTTCCACTGTTTTTGGCCCAGAAAAGTAAAGTCCCACTGTATCCCTTTTTCCCCCCATCTATTTTCCATAAAGTGAGGGGACAATGCCTGATTTTATTTTTTTCTGAATTTGAGTTTTAAACCCCTTTTTTTCACTCTACTCTTTCACTTCCCCAAAGGGGTCTTTTAGTTCTTCTTCACTTTCTGCCAAAGGGGTGGTGTCTTTTGCCTTTTGATTATTGATTTTCTCCGAGCTATCGCTTGATTCCAGCTTGTGTTTCCTCTCCACCAGCATTTCTCATAAGCACCTGCATATAATGTTAAATAGGCAGAGGACAATAATACAAGCCATTAACACTCCCTTTCCTACTTGAACCAGTCTGCTGTTCCATGTCCATTCTAACTGTTGCCTCCAGACCTGAATACAGATTTCAGAAGAGGCAGGGTCAGGTGTCTGTTATTTCCATCTCTTTCAGAATTTGCCACAGTTTTTTGTGATCCACACAGTCAAAAAATGGGCTTTGGCATAGTCCAATAAAAGCAAAGAAAATAGATGGTTTTTCAGGGAACTCTCTTGCTTGTTTTTTCAATGATCCAGTGGATGTTGGCTCAATTTTGATCCTCTGTTCTCTCAAAGCCGCCGACTGAACTTTGGAGGATCCAAACCCCAATCTCAAGCCACTGAAAAATGAATGGAACAATATATCCCCATCCAATCGGTCTCTCCGATCTATAAAGCAACACAAAACGGCACTAAGCACAGCAAAGCATAAATATACATATATATAACTGAATCAAAGTCAGGGCAGCAACCGAGAGGAGATAACCTCAATTCCAAGGTAGCGAAACCCAAGTAAGCTGGTAGGTGCTGAGAGAGGTCATTAGGGGCAGACAGACTGAAACCACAATCACAGACAACTAGCCAATCTCATCACATGGACCACAGCCTTGTCTAACTCAATGAACCTCAGCCATGCCCACCCAAGATGGACAGGTCATAGTGGAGAGGTCTGACAGAATGTGGTCCACTCGGGAAGGAAATGGCAAACCACTTCGAGGTGTCAGGCACCTCTATTTCCACAGCTGCTTCAAAGTGGCCCTCTCAGCGTATCTGCAGTGCCGCCAGTCCCTACCTGCCCCTGGAATCAATGCCTGTGCCTCTGTTCCTCTGTCCTGTCATGTGCTGCTGTCCGAAACTTGCTAGGTAGGTGCTGTGTGCATTCCTCTGCTGCAGAGAGACTTGCGTGGGCTTCCCTTGGCCCCTAAGTTCACTCCGTTGCCCGGGGCCCGTGCGCACAGTTTGATTGCTCTGCCCCCCCCCCCCCAGGCCTCCCCCTTGCTTCGCAGGCTCGGTGCCCTGTCCAGCGCCTTCCCGGCTCTGCACTGGGGGCTTCGTATGGACTTGTTCCGCTCCCCGTGCTGCCCTCTGCCCGGTTTATGTGCACTTATCTCGATGTTACCTGACCGGCCTGCACTCTGTCGTGAGTTATTGTTCTTTCGGCTGTGCCGTGGGGAGGGTTGTGTGGAAATAAGCAATTTAAAAAAAAAATATAAGACATCGTATATATCAAGATTAGCCTTTGTAGTAATCTTGCATTAGACCCTAACGGGCTTGTCTGCTCTAAATGTAAAGGACTAGAATATTTAGGTCAACGTGATACTCAACTTTCTGCGGTCTTTCCACTGTCTCTTTTTCACCCAAGGAAAGAAAGGACCCAAAACAAAAGCCAAAATAAAAAAAAAAAAAAAGGAGTGGAGGAAATGATTAATCATTGTTGGCTTTTCCCCATTTCTAACCAGCACCCTAATACTAGGTAATAAAGTATTAAAGGGAAAAAAACGTGTCAAATTTGGATAATTAAGGAATTTGATATGAAAACATTTGTTAAATATATATTACTGTATTGTTGATAAAATAGTGACTAGTCTGGGAGGACATTCTAGGAGAGGACAGCACTGGAAAAGTATTCGTAAACAATTTTCATGTGTTATAATTATTAGAGAAGTAGTTTGCATATCATTAGTTCAGATTACCCCCAAGAGTTAAAATAAAACTATGTAAATACTAACTATAATTTTCTTGGCTTTATTTTCACCAATCTATGACTACAAACCCATTGGCTGCTGCAAAGTTTTGCATGACTGTTATTCTCCCCTCTGGTCCTTTTGGTACCTTTTAATATCAAATTAGAAGATATCTCTAGCAAATGTTTTTACTAAATTACATTTGATGGAAGATTCATAGAACTTTATAAAAAGAAGGCGGTGAGTTTTATTTAAGGAATATTGTATTTGCTGTTTCATAGCACACTCACAGAAAAAAATAAAAGGAACTTGTCTTTTAAATATTATAGTAACTTCATAAGACTCTTTCTGGACCCCATGGAATCGCAAACTGCAGCACGCCAGGCCTCCCTGTCCACAACCTGAACTGAACCCGAGTTTACTCAAACTCATAGCCGTTCAGTAGTCGTTTGGGGGGTGTATGCCATCCAGCCATCTCATACTTTTCCTCTGTCGTCCCTTCTCCTCCTGCCCCCAATCCCTCCCAGCATCAGGGTCTTTTCCAATGAGTCAACTCTTCGCATGAGGTGGCCAAAGTATTGGAGTTTCAGCTTCAGCATCAGTCCTTCCAATGAACACCCAGGATCTGATCTCCTTTAGGATGGACTGGTTGGATCTCCTTGCAGTCCAAGGGACTCTCAAGAGTCTTCTTCTCCAACACCACAGTTCAAAAGCATCAATTTTTCGGCGCTCAGCTTTCTTCACAGTCCAACTCTCACATCCCATACATGACCACTGGAAAAACCATAGCCTTGACCAGATGGACCTTTGTTGGCAAAGTACTGTCTCTGCTTTTTAACATGCTGTCTAGGTTGGTCATAACTTTCCTTCTAAGGAGTAAGCGTCATTTTTAATTTCATGGCTGCAGTCACCATCCGCAGTGGATTTTGGAGCCCAAAAAAAAAAAGTCTGACACTGTTTCCACTGTCTCCCCATCTATTTCCCATGAGGTGATGAAGGACCAGATGCCAGATGATCTTAGTTTTCTGAATGTTGAGCTTTTAAGCCAACTTTTTCACTCTCCTTCTTTCAGCTTTTCATCAAGAGGCTTTTTAGTTCCTCTTCACTTTCTGCCATAAGGGTGGTGTCATCTGCATCAACATCTGAGGTTATTGATATTTTCTCCTGGCAATCTTGATTCCAGCTTGTGCTTCTTCCAGCCCAGTGTTTCTCATGATGTACTCTGCATATATGTTAAATAAAGAACCCACCAGGGTGACAATATACAGCCTTTTGACATACTCCTTTTCCTATTTGGGAATCCAGTCATGTTTGTTCCATGTCCCCAGTTCTAAACTGTTGCTACTCCTGAACCTGCATACAGGTTTCTCAAGAGGCAGGTCAGGTGGTCTGGTATTCCCACCCTCTTTCAGAATTTTCCACAGTTTATTGTGATCCACACAGTCGAAGGCTTTGGCATAGTCAATAAAGCAGAAATAAGATGTTTTTCTGGAGCTCTCTTGATTTTTTGATGATCCAGCAGATATTGGCAATTTGATCTCTGTTTCCTCTGCACCTTTTCTAAAACAGCTTGAACATCTGGAAGTTCCTTGGTTCACGAATTGCTGAGCCTGGGCTTAGAGAATTTTGAGCATTACTTTACTAGCGTGTGAAATGGAGCGCAACTGTGCATTAGTTTGAGCATTCTTTGGCAATTGCCTTTCTTAGGGATTGGAATGAAAACTGACCCTTTTCCAGTCCCTGTGCCCCACTGCTGAGTTGTTTTATATATATCTATATATATATATATATAATTATAAATTATTTAGAGAGAGAGAGGGAGGGCATGTTATCCATGTCTATGTGTGCATGTACATTTAAAAATGAGAAAAAATAATTTGAGGTAAATGTTGAGAAAATAATTGGGAGTTTGAACAGTATTTTATTTTTCACAAAAATATTTGATAATAGTAAATTCAATCTATTGCTGATCAGTGTTTTTAGTTCCACTTAGTATAGTTGGAAGAAGAAGGCTTAAGAATGAACTGCTTTTACAGCAGGATACGAGAGCCTTGATGTGCATGCACAGTAAGCTTCAGGCATGTTTGACCTCTGCAATTCCATGAACTATAGTCCACCAGGGCCTCCTCTGTCCATGGGAAATTTTCCATGAAAGAATGTGGTAGTGAGTGTTGCCCATTTCCTACTCCAGGAGTTTTTTCCCCAACCCAGGGATCAAACCGATGTCTCTTATGTCCCTGCATTGGCAGGTGGGTTCTTTACTTGCTAGGGCCACCTGGAGAAGCCTGAAACTTCAATCTTCATAATCATTAGATGATCATCTGTCCCCATAATGATTTCATATTGTTGCCTTCCCCACTTTTGCTATTAAAATAAATTTTTTTTTTTGTATGAATGAACATTAAGAGTACTTTAGGTAAAATATATATTTTTGCTGGAAGACATCTGATTATGGGTATAAGATGAATGATTTCACCATATTCACTATCTGCTCCTAGCTGCATTGCATCAAAGGTGGTGGCACTATTCAAATGTTGTATTTCAATAAGCAGATCATCTGTTAAATCACATTGAATGTTCTTCAATATGCCTACAGATAACAACTAAGTCTCCAAAGTGTTTCTGGTGTTAACAACAGTTGACCTCTAAAATATTATGTTAGAATGAATAGATAAAAGGAGAAACATTTTTTATGTAATAAACTAACTCCTCTGATTCCTATACTTAAGAACACCCACTAATTTTGGCCTCTAAGTTCATGTTCTGTATGGCTAACATACGTGCTAAAACTACTAGAACTAATATCTTTTGAAACTGTAACCTTCTAAAAATAACTCTACTTAAGACTATGCTTGCCATACTAACTAAACTAAGAACTACCTAACAGCTCCAACGACTTGAACTACTTACTTCAATAACCTTTACTATTTCTAAAAATAACTAACTAACCTTGGCATTTCTTGCTAAATCCACTACTGGGTAACATATTTGTAATCCAACCACCACACACACTTTTCATCCCTACACATGATTTAGGACTCTATACAAAAATTAGCCTAATGTAGACACCCACTATTTTTGCCTCAATAGACAAGGCCATGGGCAAAGGGACTTAACTTAAGACTAATTCTTTTACATGTTTTTTGGTATTGCTTGCTTAATGGCATAGTAATTGGCATATGATTTAACACATACAAAAATTATATGTACAAAAGACAATGGAAAGGGACTTACCTAAAGTTTACCAGGTGTTAATGGCATATATGGCAATAAAACCCCATATTCCCTTTATGGAGGTATTGGTAAAGACCTGTAATTACATTGGTCAGTAGATAATGAAGGTAAGCCATAGCTTGTATAGAGCATGGATAGATGAAACAAATGCAGGTTTATGTATTAGGTTGCTATTTAGTTTATCTTAATGTAATTTTGTTAAAAGTTAACTGTATGCTGTGCTGTGGTTTAGTCCGCTCCAGTCATTGTCCCGACCCTCTTCTTTGCGGACTCCAGATGGACTTATAGTCCCCCACCAGGCCCTTCTCTTGTCCCATGAGGATTTCTCCCGGCAAAGAATACTGGGAGTGGATTGGTCCATCCTCCATCCGCCCAGGGGATCTTCCCAACTCTGGGATCGAACCCATGTCTCCTCCGCATTGTAGAATGCAGATTCTTTAACCGTTCTGAAACCACCTTGGGGAAAACCTAGTAGAAGATCTAATTGATCCCCCTGATTTTTTTTTTGGTTTTATCCATATGTAAACATGGATTATCAGAGTAATAACTACTTAGTAATAAACTTAAGCATGAAGTTAAAATGCCATTTGAAATGATTTACAAAAAGGTTTCAGGCAATAAGACAGGCATTTACTAAAAAACCTCTTTAATATATAATGACACCATTATATCTAAAAGGATTTTACAAGATTGTTTCGGGAATAAAATTCCTGTACAAACTACAGTTTTATTCATGAATTAAATATTTCCCAAAACCTAGAAAGTGAATATTAAAGATCATTTTATGTTCCCTGCATCATTTCAGAGTGAGTAAATTTATGTTTGTGTGTTGAACTCTTTACCATCAAAATCTCTTGGAGAAAACTCAAGAACATTGTCCCACATAATTTGTTTTCATGGGGACTGTGGTAAATAATATGCAAATTATAAGGCTTTCAGCTATTTTTTCACATTGTGTTTCCTGCTCTGTTAATCCTTGGCCTGTATTAATGGGTAATTTTCATCATCTAACTCCATCATCAACCTGCATTCATCTAATGCAAACAATTCATGCCATTTACTTTCCATCTGGTTACCTCTGCCTTCATAGGATGTCCAGCTACACCCCCACCAGTGGTCCCCCAGGTCTAATCAGGGCTAAGCTTGCAGCAAGAAAAATAAATATTTCCTATATTACAACAATATGAACCCAGGCTTCGTTTCAACTGCCCCCACCTTGCTATGCATGTGTGGAATATATTCATCTTGGAGTCCATGGCTTATTTGACCACTACATTGCCCTTGTTCAAGCCCCTGCCACTACATGGTCATCAAGAACAGACAGAGGTGTAAACATGTTTTTTTTTTGATTTGTTTTTCTGGCCTGTTCTGTTGAGTTTTTGGCATTCTATTGCTTTACTTTCTCATGGTACTGCAAGTTACCTTTCTGTGGCACTAATCAGGTATAGATCAATTCCTATGTGATGTGAAGCGCCAACTTGTTGAAATTAGTGTTGCGCAAAGATAACCATGTTTGATTATACTTAATGATTTGCAAAATTTCAGGGATGGTGGTGGTCCTAGTATTTCTTTTGTCCTATTAGTTTCTTATATAATCAATATTAATCTTAGGATCATACTCCTCTGCTGGGCGAAAAAAATAAAAAAAGAATGCTCTCTCAAACCTGTGTAGTTCTCACATAATGTTTGTAGCTTTGCTCTCTTCCCTTGTATCTACATTTGTGTTCGTTTACCTGCAGGTAGTGAAAATAAGGATAAGGAAATGGCTGTGCTTTTAACACTGTGATTACCCCCGATGCGCTGAACCGTCTCATCTATACCCCTGAGAAACATAACGATGGAAAATCACCATGAGGAAGGTATGGTTCTAAGTAGTACATTCAGAATTTTAAAGTGAGTAAGGTGGTACTCATTGCACTTCTGGGTCACGTTGCCCACGGTTCAGATATTTATTAATTTAAATAATATAAAAAAACTATAAATGAGTTTTTGGAGAAGTTGGGCCAAAGATGTTAGTCCACTGTTATTTTTTATACTGAAATCTGCACTTTTTTTATTAAGGGTCCAACTAATTCTTGAGGTCTATCATTCACATGTGTTTTTAAGGTATGCAGAAATGCCCTTCCGAAGCACATCTCTGATCATATCACAGCCGTCTCCAAAAATTGACTGGAACCCCATTTTTTTCTTGAAATAAAATCCAACTTCCTCACTTTTTGAAATCCCAATATCTTCTCAAATTTGTACTACATATTTGAGGCTTACTCCAAAATGGGAGAAAAACATTGCTGCTAATTATTAGAGAATGGAACACCAAAAAATTGCCAATGTGATATCACCCTCACACCAGTCAGAATGGCCATCATCAAAAAATCTACAAGCAATGGATGCTGGAAAGAAATGTGAGAAGAAAAGAATACCCTCTTGCCCTGCTGGTAGGGAATGTAAACTGATAAGCCCACTGTAGAGAACAGTGTGTGAATATTTCTTAAAAATCTAAGAATAAAGCTGATATATAGACTGTAGCAGCCCCACTTCTTGGGCATATATCCTGAGAAAACCATAAATTTTAAAAGACACATGTACCCCAGTGTTCATTGCAGCACTATTATACAGTAGCCAGGATATGGAATCAACTTTATATGTCCATTGACAGATGAATGGAATAAAAAAAATTGTGGGGTACATATATGCAATGGAAATTACTCAGAGATTTTAAAAAAAAAAAGAACAGATTTTGGTCTAGTGAGGGCCAATGAACCTTGATAGTCTGTTTACCGCATTAGTAGTGAAAAAATAATGGGGGCAAAAAAGAGAAAGACCAAGGGATAATGACAAATATATATCCTTAACACAACATATACATGGAATCTCATCTTTAGAAACATGTGGTGCTCATGAAAAAACTCTTTGCAGGGCACACAAACTATAGACTGATACATGAACAGATAGAGAAAAGACATGTGGACACAGCAGAGGAAGGACCTTGAGGGGTGGGTAATGAATTAACAGAGTATCATTGAAACATAAGCATTCCCATTTTTAAAAACAGATAGTCAGTGGGAATTTGCTGTATAAATATAGGGAGCTCAACCCAGTCAACTCTGTGACAAAACTAGGAGGGGCGGGAATGTGGTGGCGTAGGGAGGGAGATTCAGAGGGAAGGTACATATGAATACACTCTGTTATGGATGTATCTGGTGGTGTGAAAAGTAAAGTTTGATACTGTAAATAGAGAACAGTACTGCATAGGACCCTGGAAATATTAGGTCCCGTGAATCAGGGGGTAAAATTGAATGTGGTCAAAACAGGAGGTGGCAAGAGTGAGCATCAACATTTTAGGAATCCGGTGAACTAAAATGACAGTAAATGGGGGAAGGAGAAAATTTAAATCAAAATGACCATTTATATCTATTAGAGTGGGCCAAGAAACACCTATTTGAAGAAACAGAAAATGGCCAATTAAAAAAAAAATCTATGTCTACTTCATTAACTATGTTAAAGACTTAGACTGTGGTGGATCATAAAAAGCTGTGTTTAAAATTTCCCAAAAGAGAGATTGGGAATACCAGACCCACTTTACTTTCTCCTAAGAAACCTGTATTCAGGACAAGAACTAATTTGAGTTGGAATCAGTCATGGAAACAATAGACTGGTTCAAAATTGGGAAAAGGAGTATGTTAAGGCTGTATATTGTCACCCTGCTTATTTAACAGAGTACATCATGTGGAAAAATGCCCAGAATGGATGGATCACAAGATAGAATTAAGTTTGCCCCCCAGGAGAAATATCAATAAACTCAGATATGCACATACCCTAATGACAGAAGGCAAAGAGGAACCAAAGAACCTCTTATGAGGTAAAAGAGAAGAGAAGTAAAAAGCTGGCCTCATAACTCAACATTCAAAAAAATGTAGATTTTGGCATCCATTCCCCCATCACTTCATGGCAAATAGAACAGGAAGAAAATTGGAAAGAGTGGACAGATTTACTTTCTTGGGTGGGCTCCAAAGTCACATTTGGACCCTGTGACTGAAGCCATGAAATATTAAAAAGACTAACCTAGACAGCATATTAGAAAACAGAGACAATCACTAATGCCAACAAAGGGCCAATACAGTCAAAGCTCTATGGTTTTTTTTCCTGTAGTCATGTATAGATGTGAGAGTTTATCATAAAGAAAACTGAACATCTAGAAGAATTGATGCTTTTGATGAGCTGTTGGAGCTGGATAGAGGACTCTTGAGAGTGCCATGTGCAAGCAAGAAGATCAAACCAGCCTTCAATCCTAAAAGAACTCACCCTGGATATTCATTGGAAGGACTGATGCTGGAAGGATTGAAGTTTCATCACTTTGGCCAAACTCACTGGAAAACCTGATGATGAGAAAAGCCAACTCACTTGGAAAAGACCCTGATTGCTGGGAAAGATTGAAGGTAGGAGGAAAGGGGCAACAGATGATGAGATGGTTGAATGGCATCATGAAACACAATGTCCATGAGTTTGAGCAAACTCCCGGACATAGTAAAGGGACAGGGAAATCCTGGGCATGCTGCACTCCATGGGTCACCAAAGTGTCGTGATGTGAGAAAGTAACTTTTATCGACTGAACAACAATTACAACAACAAACATGGGATGATTCATGTTTGAAGTTATGGCCAAATGCCCAATTTAAACCATCACAAAGCAATTACCTACAATTTAAAAAATTAATATAAAACGTCATTACAGCAATAAAAGGTGCCCTGTTTGTCATTAATAGGCTTTGGGTCCAGGTAGACCTTGGCTTCCATGGTGTCTCAGAATAAATATCCCACCTCAATGAGGGAAGCTGCAGGAGGACTTGGTTTCAATCTCTGCACTGGGAAAGATCCCCCTAAAAGGAACATGGCCACCCACTCCAGTATTTTGCCCTGAAGAAAGTCCATGGTAACAAAGAGGCCTGGGCTTACTCCGTCTATTGTTTTGCAAAGAGTTTGGACATGACCAGAATTAACTTTAGCAATGCACTCCAAATGCAGTAGACCCATTGTGACTACAGCTCTGAGTCTTGGCAATTTGCTTTAATTATATGCATCCCTCCCTTCAATATCTATGAATTGAGTAATATTTATACTCCCACGATAGAAGTAAATATTCCCTTCCCCCACTAACAATGTGAAGTTTTAGCAGGGCATATGGCATGCAGGAACTCATGGCTGGCATTCTTTGTCTTACCTACATTTTCTTCCGACATTTCCCTTTGCTTGGATACTTTCACCCAGTTTGTTTGGACCTCTCTCTGTTCTCCAAACATACACTAAAATCTCATTTATATGATTTTATTTCTGTGTCTCTAGTTATAATGCCTTCACCCTTATGTTTTAATGTCCCTGTCTTACATATAATTCACACTCATTTTCTTATTCAAAAGATGTTGTATATCTATCAATAGACCAGTATTTCTGATTCCTGTCCTGCTTTTTGTTGATATCAACTGTGTATTCACTCTATTTCTAATAGTTCTATACTCTATCCTAGTGTTTCTTCTTATGAACTGTGTTTTTTACAGTTTGACTAAGACAGAAGCTTATATGTTATATCTTTATTTTTGTATATGTCTCTCTTTTTAGCAATGTGCCCATGCAAATTAAGAGATTAATAAACAGTTATTGAATTTAAATTCAAAGCCTATCTCTTTAATTCAACTATTATGCAATTTTTATTACATCTTGGAATTTTTACTTGTTGTTACTAATAAGCATGCAGATAACAAGAAAATAAGTAATGTACAGGAAAGACCCTGATGGCTGGGAAAGACTGAAGGCAGGAGGAGAAAGGGATGACAGAGGATGAGATGGTTGTATGGCATCACTGACTACAATGACTAGAGTTTGAGCAAACTCCCAGGAGGTTGGGCCTGGACTGGAAGCCGGCATGACGAGAAGTCCACAGGTCTAAGAGTTACATGTGAAGGTAATTACAAAAATGTCATAGGACTAAAAGCTTAACAGTAAACCCCCATTGTTAATGAAAATGGAATCTAGCAAGCTCATACACCAATAAATATTCTGTACTTTATGCAGGTAAGGAAGTATCACAATATATTATCTCTTTTCCGTCTCCTTCATATCCACGTCTTAGTCTCTATCTTTTTTTTTTTTCCATGTATTTTTATTAGTTGGAGGCTAATTAATTTACAACATTGCAGTGGTTTTTGTCATACATTGAAATGAATTAGCCATGGATTTATATGTTGAGACCTCCTTAGGCATGAATTAAAATTTGTGTTTTTTTTTCTCCTGTTAATCTGTCTTGTGTCACAGCCAATGACAAAAACTCAAGAGACATAGAGACGAAATCCCATTTTCTGTCATGAGAAAACAAACAACCAAAAATTTTTTTTATTGTAATTTATTTTATTTTCTCAAGGGTCTACAAGATTTTATTGTCAAAAATATGACAATATTATATACTAAGCCCACCAAATAAATATTTAAACTAATATTAGTTACCTATTCATTTGATATCCTTTCTAGAATTCACATTCCAGGCTGCAGCACTATACTTAACATCTTTGAAAACACCTGCCAAATAGATGCATGGTATGCAAATCTAAAAACAGGATGCTGAAAATACATTAATGTTTGTAAATGAAATTCTATCCTTTTATATAGCAATTTGTTAATTTAAAAATCCAATATTAAAAAATTGATTAAGAATTCCTTCAACAACGAATGAACACTAATTAAGAAGGCAACACGTTGCTTTTTTGTTTGTTTTTTTTATACAAACCTTTGATATAATTTTAGTGTTAGTAAGTATATTATTTTGTAATACTTATGTATTACATACTTTATTATTATGTATACACATACATATAATTTTAAAATAAATCTATCTTGATGTGTACTTATGATTTCTATTATTCAACTCTGATATGTCGCCTTCCTGATTGTCCCCCACCACATTATACACCCTCTTTTTGCCTATTTGTCTGTCCTGTGTTAATGTTATTCATTTTGACATATTTTGACCTATGGTTTTTATGTATGTTTAGTATATCTATTTTTATTGGAGATTTTGGTGTTAAAGCGATTACTGATTTCATAAAACTTGGG
>JAJLRB010002318.1:0-30564 GCA_020976825.1 Odocoileus hemionus
GGTACCTTGGGTGAGTGATGCAGCCCTGTGTCAAGGACAATATTGGTACTCTGTGTAAACCAAGGGATATCAACCTCCTTCTCTCTTTTCCTTTCTGATCGCCAACTCTGAGGACCACTAGGTTCCGGTCCATTAACGGACCCCAGCAAATGTGGCCAAAGAACAGGGAACACTGGTATACGTGGTATATGGGTTGGAGTGAATCTTCATGGACTGAAATTGACGTCTGTAAAGTACTGGAGGCATGGGGTTAAAAGGCTGGCCAGCCCCATTATTTTTCTACATTTCGCCTCACCACTATCTTTCATTTCAGGGACTTCTGGTTTCACCCCAGTGAATAGAGGCTTGCCTTCAACAAGTAGTAGAACATTATCCTTAGTTTCTTGATAAATGCAATTTTGACTTTAAATTGGCTCATGGTCAATAGAGAAAATGTTGAAAATGAGCAATCAAAAGAAGGAAAAATTATTCCAGTTCATCTCTAGCCTATATGCACTCTTATTAAAGCTGTTATTAAAAATCTGCCATTTCAATGTATATTCTAGCCCTTCCAATATTCAGCAACAGACAAAAACTAGTGGTATAATATTTATATATATATATATTATATATAATTAACTGATTAAAATTTACAAAAGGCTCAATTAAAACAATACAAAATATCTCAAAATTTTTCTTGCTAGCCCTGCGCTGGCTGCTCCAAATGCTTCTCCTCTGCCAAACAGTCGCAACTCCAAATGTCTCTTTGTTGGAACCATAATGAAAAGTTACCTTAATTTTTAAACTAGACACTAGAAAGCTTCTATTTTCCATACAATCAGGCATTGTGAGAGAAGAAACTTAAAAAACAGCTAGAAAATTACTTACTTATGAGAATGCATACAGAAATGTCAAAGACTTATAGCTGAAATGAAGGATGCTTTACATGTGGACATAAATATCATTTAAAAAGGGACTGCCTAAGAAAGGGTAATAAAAAGCTTCCAAAAATTTGCCCTTGCTGGCACAGAGGAAAGCACTCGGCCAAAGACCGTAAATTTAAATTTGATATTGAAGGAAAACCTATTCCAAGAAACTCCAAAAGAGGGAACTCCCATGTCCCCTACTACAAAAAAGAGGGCAAAATCTATCTTTGCCCTCAAACCCTCAACCTCCAGCAGTGCTGCAATTAATATACCAGCCCTACATGTTTTTTTCCTTTACCCTTAAGCAGTCCCTTCTAGAGTACCTACTGGAGTTTTGGGCCCCTGCCCCCACAAACCTTCAGGCTTTTATAGGGTTTTTGAACAATTTTGGGCTTCAAAAGGAAATTTACGTTCGCTGGAATAATTGATTCAAATTATAAAGGAAATTCAAATTATGTGTCAGCTCAATTCTATGGCAATTCAAAAGGGGGGGAAAAAAATTTCCCAAATTACCCCTTTTTCCCCTTACATTTCAAATTAACTTCCTACTAAGTAGGGAAGGCAATTTGGAAATACAATAAAAAACAATCCATGGACACATTGTTATTTAAAATTTCTACCAAATAAAAATTTCAAAATTAACGGAAAAATTTCTGGCCCCCCCCAGCAAAAGCGTTTAATAAATTATTATTTCAAAAGTATTTTGGCCCCAAACCCTGCCCATACAAAAGGTCTCTTCCCAAATTGCGGAATTTTTCAACCAAAGTACAAAAAAAATTTATCAAAAATTCAAATCCACAATTTAAACCCAAAAAGGCCCAACCACAACAAAAGACTTTATGTGAAGATCACCCCTTAATCTCAAGGAAGGGTCTTTACTTATGCAATGCAAACCAGATAACTTCCCAAATTTTCCTAGGGGCCACGCTAAATTTTACAAAAAAACAGTTAAAATTAAAGAAGGGAAAAATTTTGCTCCTATTTAGACAAAGCAAGGGCCCTTATGAAAAAAAATTTAAGCTACTAAAAACTTATAAACCCCAAAATTAAAAAAGGAAACAATTGAAGAATTTTTTCACTTTTGGAAACCCCTATTTTTGTTATAAAAAGGAAATAAAATGAAAAAGTTAAAATTACCCAAATCATCTCGAGAGGAAGAAATTTACCTGGTTTTTAAACAAAAGAGAATGCCAGTTTTTCATAAGCACTTAAAGGGGAAACATCTCTGGCTATAAAAAAAGGGGAACCCGGAATTTGCTCCCTAAAATGGAATGGACACGGAAGCCCTACTCAAATGACCGGAATTCCCTGCAGTGATTTAAGCAGGCTCGTTTTCATCTCACAAGATGAAGGGATTCAATCCCCGGGAATTTTAGAGAAACCCTTTTTTTCCTCCTCATCTGGAAAAGAGCCTCACATCCCTTTCAACAACTCAGAGAACGGGGATTTAAATGCTTTAAAAAACCAACCCTGACCCCTCTTGAAAATTGATAGGAAATCCAATATCCTTGGGGAAAACAAAAAGGGAACCCTGGGACTCCCTCCCACCTCAAGGGGAACCCCTATTGCCACCCAAACCTCGAGAAAAATTCCGAGTGTCCCTCGCAACTAACAGAGTGCGAGCACGGGGAACGAACCAGTTTTGAGGGGCCACCCCGTCCTACTCAAAAATATGCACCATTTTCCCTGCAACAAACAAAAAAAACCTGAAATTTCCCCCCGAACAAATGAGGCCCTTTCCCCCTGCAATGAAAAAACCCAAAATCCGTGTTCCACTTTAAAACAAAAAAGGGACCGGGATTTCCGGATAAACACCAAGAACCCCAAGAACACTTCACAATCTAAGGGGCCCTGAGGTCACCGCACAATACCAAAGAGTTTCGTTTGCCCAATAAACTCAATTGAGGCCCATGCCCGTTTGGCTCCAAGCCATCCCACATTCCCCATCAAACACTTAACAGGTTTAACTTCCACAGGAAACCCCAAGTTTCCCCAAAAACAACAACCAAAGTCAGAACTTAACACCAACCTTGAGCAACCGCAACTCGAGAAACAGCGCCGTTACCCCAAATTATCTTCAAATAAGCGGATTTCCTGGCTCCGCTCAAGAGGCGAATGAGGACATTCCTACACAGCATCTAAGATGAGCATCTCTCTCACAGTAGGTATGTGTGGGGGCCAATCTGAGTTTTATCGCTCAAGGAAGAACGGACTCCGAGATTGCCCTGACACGAAATAAGGACCGGATTTCCCTGCAGTGACTTGAAAGCAGGCACGTCTTACAATCTCACAAGGTGAAGGGATGTCGCTGAATCCCCTGTGGAGACCCTAGAGATATGCCTATTCACTCGCCTCATCGCGACGGAATGTCTCACATTCCCTTTGACAATGGCGAAAGTAACCCGAAGTTCAATGAGTTCAACTGTTTCAAAAAGGAGATGGTGCCTGATTCTGCTTTAAAATTGACAGGAATTCCAATATCACTGAGGCCAACTGGAAAGAGAACCCTGGGTCCTCAAGACTTACCTCGAGTGGCAATCCCTAATGCCCTGCCAAGCGTCGACGAGAATCCCGAGGTGTCCCAAGCCAACTAGACTGGATCTCCTGACGTAGCTGAACAAACCAGAGATTTGAAGGGCCATTCCCCATCTTAACCGAGTCGAGAGAATATTTCCCAAGGTTTCCGGCCTGCAACTCCGAGAAATAACCATGAGAACTTCCCCACGCTGTGTGAAGAGGCTCGATTACTCATTCATAGATCGTAGAGTAAAATAAAAAATTACGTGTTTCTCGTCAACAAATAAAGGATCTGTGACTTCCTGGATGGAAACTCCAGAGAGTCCCAATAACAATGACCACAAGTATAGAGGCGACCCAGAATGTCACAACTGCAGCCATGAAGCATTCCCAGTACCCTTCAAATCTCAACTCGTGATGAGGCCTGAATCCCTGCATTAGGGCCTTAAGAGCCATTCCTAATGTCAACGTCCAAGCACAACAAGTGGCACGGGCTTTCCTTACAATCAATTCCGGAGATAAACACGGGAAACACCGTCCCTGGTTCATAGAGGAACACCAAGAGTTCAGCACAGCATCCGATAAAAGCTCCGTGTACCACCAAAATCATCTCGAGGAGTAGAGATGATTCCATGGGTTCGACTCACATGGAAGGCCATCTTTCTACAGCACCTCAAGACAAGGAGTTTCTCAGCTATAGGATGTAAGAGAGACCATGAGTGTGCTGCCCAAGTGGAATGGACACCGAGATTGCCCTGACTCGAAATAAGGCCGGATATCCCTGCAGTGATTTGAATGCAGGACTTAGTCTTTCATTTCACAAGTGAAGGGATGTCTGAATCCCCTGTGGAAACTTTAGAGAAAGCACTAGTTCCCCGCCTCATCTCGAGAGGAGGCCTCACACTTACCTTGAAAATTTGAAAGGAAATTGGAGTTCAATGCTTTTAAAGGAGACGATGCCTGATCCTATTGAAAAATTGATAGGAATCCCAATATCCTGTGACACTGGAAAGGGAACCTGGTCCCAAGTCTCAACTAAAGAGGGGTCCCTATTTCCCTGCCAATCCTCGAGGAGAATCCCGATGTGTCCCTGGCAACTAGACATGAGTCCTGACGTCTCTGAATAAACATGAGTTTTGAAGGGCCATCCAAGCCCTAACTCGAGAATATGCCTCAGGTTTCCGCCACAACTCGAGAAAAACCACGAGACTTCCCCTCGGTGTCAGATGAGGCCCGATTCCCCTGCATTGCATGCAGAGCAATTCCATGTTCCCCATCAAACATGAAAGAAAACTGGACTTCCTGGAAGGAACTCCAGAGAGTCCCCAAGGACAGTGTCACAAGTCTAGAGGAACCCTGATGTCATCGCAGCAAAAGAAAGGGCTCTGTGTTTCGCAAATCGAGTCGAGATAAGTCCAGATTCCCCTGCATGAGCTCCATAAAGCCATCCCGAATTCCCCATCAAACACGAGAAGTGGCTTGACTTCCTTTAAACAGCAACAGAGTATCCCCAAGAACACCGTCAAAGTCCAGAGGAACACCAAGTTCAGCAGAGCATCGCTTTAAGACAAAACTGCTTAGTCCCCTTGACCTTGTGGACTTCTCCTAACATTACTTGCATTACTCCTTGTTCCCTTTGTAACCGTTGCAGTTTGTTTGGTTTGTGGAACTCTATCATTCCCGAAAGAAGTTTCTTATACTTCAGCCTGTATTATACTCATAGAAAAATCATTAAAGCACCTTTGCTTCATTAGAGCTTAGGTCCCCCGGTCTTTTTTTTTGTCTCGCTCTCTCTTTTTCTCTCTCTCTCTCTCTTTTTCTGGCTGACTCTCTGGAGCGTGGAGACCCGTCGTGCTCACTTTTCTGCCCGGGCTTCTAAGAACCCCTCGAGAGGGCGCCTGGTACCTTGGTGAGTGATGCACGCCCTCTGTCAAGGATAATATTGGCCCTCTGTGCAAAACCAAACAAGGGAAATCAGCCTTCTTCACTCTTTTCCTTTCTGATCGCCAACTCCGGACCACAAGGTTCCGGTCCATTAATGGACCCAGCAAATGTGGCCATGGAACAGAGACACTGGTATACGTGGTACATCGGGTGGAGTGATTGATGTACCTACTGAGGTCTGTAAATACTGAGGCATGGGTTAAAAGTCTGGCCAGCCCCATTATTTTTCTACTTTGCTCACCACTTCTTTACATTTCAGGGACTTCTGGTTTCACGCCAGTGAATAGAGGCTTGCCTTCAAACAGTAGTAGAACATTATCCTTAGTTTCTTGATAAATGCAATTTTGACTTTAAATTTGGCTCTGGTCAAAGAAAATTTTGAATGAGCAATCAAAGAAGGAAAAATTATTCCAGTTCATCTCTAGCCTATATGCACTCTTATTAAAGCTGTATTTCTGCCATTTCAATGTATATTCTAGCCCTTCCAATATTCAGCAACAGACAAGACATATATTATATATCTATATATATATATATATATATATATATATATATATATAAATTAAATGATTAAACTTTACAAAAGGCTCAATTAAAACAATACAAAATATCTCAAAATTTTCTTGCTAGCCCTGCCCTGGCTGCTCCAAATGCTTCTCCTCTGCCAACAGTCGCAACTCCAAATGTCTCTTTGTTGGAACCTAATGAAAAGTTACCTTAATTTTTAAACTAGACTAGAAGCTTCTATTTCCCATACTGGAATTGGAGAAGAAACTTAAAAAACAGCTAGAGAAATTACTTACTTATGAGAATGCATATCAGAAATGTCAAAGAGCTATAGCTGCTATTTTTTCAGACTAGGATTATTATTGATTATATAAAGGCTTGTCAAAATCTAGGATCAAAAACTTAAAGATGCAAATACTAGCTGAAACAATGCTACAACCTTTTAAAAAGAGAAATGAAGGATGCTTTACATGTGGACATAAATATCATTTAAAAAGGGACTGCCTAAGAAGGCTAATAAAAAGCTTCCAAAAATTTGCCCTTGCTGGCACAGAGGAAAGCACTCGGCCAAAGACCGTAAATTTAAATTTGATATTGAAGGAAAACCTATTCCAAGAAACTCCAAAGAGGGGAACTCCCATGTCCCCTACTACAAAAAAGAGGGGCAAAATCTATCTTTGCCCTCAAACCCTCAACCTCCAGCAGTGCTGCAATTAATATACCAGCCCTACATGTTTTTTTTCCTTTACCCTTAAGCAGTCCCTTCTAGAGTACCTACTGGAGTTTTGGGCCCCTGCCCCCACAAACCTTCAGGCTTTTATAGGTTTGAACTAATTTGGCTTCTAAAGGAATTACTGTTCGGCGTGGAATAATTGATTCAAATTATAAAGGAGAAATTCAAATTATGATGTCAGCTCAGATTCTATGGCAATTCAAAAGGGGGGACAAAATTTCACAATTACTTCCTTTGCCTTACACTTCTATTAACTTCTCTACTAATGTAGGGAGAGGCAATTTGGAAATACAGATCAAAAACAATCCTTATGGACATCATTGTTATTTAAATATGTCTACCAAATATAAATTTCAAAATTAACGGTAAAATATTTTCTGGACCCCCCAGCAAAGCGTTTAATATTATTATTTCGAAAGTATTTTGGCCCAAATCCTGACCTATACAAAAGGTCTCTTGCCAAATTGCAGGAATTTTTCAAGCCAAAGTACAATAAATTTATCAAAATATTCAAATCTACACATATGTTAGACCAAAAGGCCAACCTACAACATAAAGACTTTATGTGATAGATGCACCCCTTAATCTCATAGGAAGGGTCTTACTTATGCAATGGCAAACTCAGATATACATTCCAAATTTTTCCTAGGGGCCACTGCTCATTTTACAAACAAAACAGTTATTAAATAACAGAAAAAATTTATGCTCCTATTTAGACAAAGCAATGGCCCCTTATGAAAGAAAAATTATAAGCTACTAAAGAACTTATAAACACACAATTAAAAAGGAAACATATTGAAGAATCTTGCACTTTTTGGAACTCTCCTATTTTTGTTATACAAAGGAAATATAAATGAGAAAAGTTCAATATACCCAAATCATCTCGAGAGGAGAGCAGATTACCTGGCTTTAACAAAAGAGGAATGCCAGTTTTTCATAAGCACTTCAAGAGGAGACATCTCTGAGCTATAAGAATGTAAGAGGAACCCGGAATTTGCTGCCTCAAATGGAATGGACACGGAGATGCCCTTACTCGAAATATGACCGGATTTCCCTGCAGTGATTTGAATGCAGGCTCGTCTTTCATCTCACAAGATGAAGGGATGTCTGATCCCCTGTGGAGACTTAGAGAAAGCCTTGATTTCCTGCCTCATCTGGACAAGAGGCCTCACATCCCTTTCACAACTCGAGAGGAACGCGGATTTCAATGCTTTAAAAGAACACGATGCCTGACTCCTCTTGAAAATTGATAGGAAATCCAATATCCTTGAGGAAACTGGAAAGGAACCCTGGGACTCCCTCCTCACCTCAAGAGGAATGCCTATTGCCATGCCAAGCCTCGAGGAGAATTCCGATGTGTCCCTCGCAACTAGACAGGAGTGCTGACGTCACTGAACGAACTCGAGTTTTGATGGGCCATCCCCGTCCTGACTCAGGAATATGCACCAGTTCCCTGCAACAAATCAAGAAAAACCATGAGAATTCCCCTCGCCAACAAATGAGGCTCCATTCCCCTGCAATGCATACAGACCAAATCCGTGTTCCACATCAAACACAAAAGGAGCCTGGACTTCCTGGATGCAACACCAGAGAATCCCGAAGAACACTGTCACAAGTCTATAGGGGCCCTGAGGTCACCGCAGCAATACCAAAGAGATTCGTTTGCCCGAAATCAACTCAAGTTGAGGCCCGATTGCCCTGTATTGGCTCCAGAGCCATCCCACATTCCCCATCAAACACGTTAACAGGTTTAACTTCCATCAGGCAACTCCAGAGATTCCCCGAAAACAACAACCAAAGTCTAGAATAACACCAACCTTAGCACCGCAACTCGAGAAAAGCTCCGTGTACCCCAAATTATCTCAAGATGAGAGCGGATTTCCTGGCACCGTCTCAAGAGGAATGAGGACATTCCACAAGCATCTAAGATGAGGCATCTCTCAGCAGTAGGTATGTGAGGGGCAATCTGAGTTTTCTGCTCTCAAGAAGAACGGACACCGAGATGCCCTGACTCGAAATAAGGCCGGATTTCCCTGCAGTGACTTGAAAGCAGGCTCGTCTTACATCTCACAAGGTGAAGGGATGTCTGAATCCCCTGTGGAGACCCTAGAGAAAGCCCTAGTTCACCGCCTCATCTCGACGGGATGCCTCACATCCCTTTGACAATGCGAAAGTAACCCGGAGTTCAATGAGTTCAATGTTTCAAAAGGAGATGGTGCCTGAGTCTGCTTGAAAATTGACAGGAATTCCAATATCCCTGTGGCAACTGGAAAGAGAACCTGGGTCTCAAGACTTACCTCGAGAGGCATCCCTAATGCCCTGCCAAGCGTCGACGAGAATACCGAGGTGTCCCAAGCAACTAGACAGGAGTCCTGACGTAGCTGAACAAACCAGAGTTTTGAAGGGCCATTCCCATCTTAACTCGAGAATATTCCCAAGGTTCCTGCTGCAACTCGAGAAAAACCATGAAACTTCCCCACGCTGTGAGAAGAGGCTCGATTCCCATTCATAGATTGTAGAGTAATTTCGTGTTTCTCGTCAAAAATAAAGGAGCTGTGACTTCCTGGATGGAACTCCAGAGAGTCCCCAAGAACAATGACACAAGTATAGAGGGACCCAGAAGTCACAACAGCAGCATGAAAGCATTCCCTGTACCCTCAAATCAACTCGAGATGAGGCCTGAATCCCCTGCATTAGGTCCAGAGCCATTCCACTGTCAACGTCAAACACAACAAGTGGCTTGGCTTTCCTTAATCAACTCCGGAGATAACCCGGGAACACCGTCCCAGATATAGAGGAACACCAAGTTCAGCACAGCAATCCGAGAAAAGCTCCGTGTACCAAAAATCATCTCGAGAGTAGAGATGATTCCATGGGTTCGACTCACAGGAAGGCCATCTTTCTACAGCACCTCAAGACAAGGAGTTTCTCAGCTATAGGAATGTAAGAGAGACCATGAGTGTGCTGCCCCAAGTGGAATGGACACCGAGATGCCCTGACTCGAAATAAGGCCGGATATCCCTGCAGTGATTTGAATGCAGGACCGTCTTTCATTTCACAAGGTGAAGGGATGTCTGAATCCCCTGTGGAAACTTTAGAGAAAGCACTAGTTCCCCGCCTCATCTCGAGAGGAGGCCTCACATACCTTTGAAAATTTGAAAGGAAATTGGAGTTCAATGCTTTAAAAGGAGACGATGCCTGAATCCTATTGAAAATTGATAGGAATCCCAATATCCTGTGACACCTGGAAAGGGAACCTGGGTCCCAAGTCGCAACTAAAGAGGGGTCCCTATTTCCCTGCCAATCCTCGAGGAGAATCCCGATGTGTCCCTGGCAACTACACATGAGTCCTGACGTCTCTGAATAAACATGAGTTTTGAAGGGCCATCCAAGCCCTAACTCGAGAATATGCCTCAGGTTTCCGCCACAACTCGAGAAAAACCACGAGACTTCCCCCTCGGTGTCAGATGAGGCCCGATTCCCCTGCATTGCATGCAGAGCAATTCCATGTTCCCCATCAAACATGAAAGTAAACTGGACTTCCTGGAAGGAACTCCAGAGAGTCCCCAAGGACAGTGTCACAAGTCTAGAGGAACCCTGATGTCATCGCAGCAAAAAGAAAGGGCTCTGTGTTTCGCAAATCGAGTCGAGATAAGTCCAGATTCCCCTGCATGAGCTCCAGAGCCATCCCGAATTCCCCATCAAACACGAGAAGTGGCTTGACTTCCTTTAAACAGCAACAGAGTATCCCCAAGAACACCGTCCAAAGTCCAGAGGAACACCAAGTTCAGCAGAGCATCGCTTTAAGACAAAACTGCTTAGTCCCCTGACCTTGTGACTAACATTACTCTTGTCCCCTTTGTAACCGTTGCAGTTTGTTTGGTTTGTGGAACTCTATCATTCCCGAAAGAAGTTTCTTATACTTCAGCCTGTATATACTCATAGAAAAATCATTAAAGCACCTTTGCTTCATTAGAGCTTAGGTCCCCCGGTCTTTTTTTTGTCTCGCTCTCTCTTTTTTCTCTCTCTCTCTCTCTCTTTTTCTGGCTGACTCTCTGGAGCGTGGAGACCCGTCGTGCTCACTTTTCTGCCCGGGCTTCTAAGAACCCCTCGAGAGGGCGCCTGGTACCTTGGTGAGTGATGCACGCCCTCTGTCAAGGATAATATTGGCCCTCTGTGCAAACCAAGGGAAATCAGCCTTCTTCACTCTTTTCCTTTCTGATCGCCAACTCCGGACCACAAGGTTCCGGTCCATTAATGGACCCAGCAAATGTGGCCATGGAACAGAGACACTGGTATACGTGGTACATCGGGTGGAGTGATTGATGTACCTACTGAGGTCTGTAAATACTGAGGCATGGGTTAAAAGTCTGGCCAGCCCCATTATTTTTCTACTTTGCTCACCACTTCTTTACATTTCAGGGACTTCTGGTTTCACGCCAGTGAATAGAGGCTTGCCTTCAAACAGTAGTAGAACATTATCCTTAGTTTCTTGATAAATGCAATTTTGACTTTAAATTTGGCTCTGGTCAAAGAAAATTTTGAATGAGCAATCAAAGAAGGAAAAATTATTCCAGTTCATCTCTAGCCTATATGCACTCTTATTAAAGCTGTATTTCTGCCATTTCAATGTATATTCTAGCCCTTCCAATATTCAGCAACAGACAAGACATATATATATATATATATATATATATATATATATATATATATATATATATATATAAATTAAATGATTAAACTTTACAAAAGGCTCAATTAAAACAATACAAAATATCTCAAAATTTTCTTGCTAGCCCTGCCCTGGCTGCTCCAAATGCTTCTCCTCTGCCAACAGTCGCAACTCCAAATGTCTCTTTGTTGGAACCTAATGAAAAGTTACCTTAATTTTTAAACTAGACTAGAAGCTTCTATTTCCCATACTGGAATTGGAGAAGAAACTTAAAAAAAAAACAGCTAGAGAAATTACTTACTTATGAGAATGCATATCAGAAATGTCAAAGAGCTATAGCTGCTATTTTTTCAGACTAGGATTATTATTGATTATATAAAGGCTTGTCAAAATCTAGGATCAAAAACTTAAAAGATGCAAATACTAGCTGAAACAATGCTACAACCTTTTAAAAAGAGAAATGAAGGATGCTTTACATGTGGACATAAATATCATTTAAAAAGGGACTGCCTAAGAAGGCTAATAAAAAGCTTCCAAAAATTTGCCCTTGCTGGCACAGAGGAAAGCACTCGGCCAAAGACCGTAAATTTAAATTTGATATTGAAGGAAAACCTATTCCAAGAAACTCCAAAGAGGGGAACTCCCATGTCCCCCCTACTACAAAAAAGAGGGGCAAAATCTATCTTTGCCCTCAAACCCTCAACCTCCAGCAGTGCTGCAATTAATATACCAGCCCTACATTTTTTTTTTTCCTTTACCCTTAAGCAGTCCCTTCTAGAGTACCTACTGGAGTTTTGGGCCCCTGCCCCCACAAACCTTCAGGCTTTTATAGGTTTGAACTAATTTGGCTTCTAAAGGAATTACTGTTCGGCGTGGAATAATTGATTCAAATTATAAAGGAGAAATTCAAATTATGATGTCAGCTCAGATTCTATGGCAATTCAAAAGGGGGGACAAAATTTCACAATTACTTCCTTTGCCTTACACTTCTATTAACTTCTCTACTAATGTAGGGAGAGGCAATTTGGAAATACAGATCAAAAACAATCCTTATGGACATCATTGTTATTTAAATATGTCTACCAAATATAAATTTCAAAATTAACGGTAAAATATTTTCTGGACCCCCCAGCAAAGCGTTTAATATTATTATTTCGAAAGTATTTTGGCCCAAATCCTGACCTATACAAAAGGTCTCTTGCCAAATTGCAGGAATTTTTCAAGCCAAAGTACAATAAATTTATCAAAATATTCAAATCTACACATATGTTAGACCAAAAGGCCAACCTACAACATAAAGACTTTATGTGATAGATGCACCCCTTAATCTCATAGGAAGGGTCTTACTTATGCAATGGCAAACTCAGATATACATTCCAAATTTTTCCTAGGGGCCACTGCTCATTTTACAAACAAAACAGTTATTAAAGTAACGGAGAAAATTTATGCTCCTATTTAGACAAAGCAATGGCCCCTTATGAAAGAAAAATTATAAGCTACTAAAGAACTTATAAACACACAATTAAAAAGGAAACATATTGAAGAATCTTGCACTTTTTGGAACTCTCCTATTTTTGTTATACAAAGGAAATATAAATGAGAAAAGTTCAATATACCCAAATCATCTCGAGAGGAGAGCAGATTACCTGGCTTTAACAAAAGAGGAATGCCAGTTTTTCATAAGCACTTCAAGAGGAGACATCTCTGAGCTATAAGAATGTAAGAGGAACCCGGAATTTGCTGCCTCAAATGGAATGGACACGGAGATGCCCTTACTCGAAATATGACCGGATTTCCCTGCAGTGATTTGAATGCAGGCTCGTCTTTCATCTCACAAGATGAAGGGATGTCTGAATCCCCTGTGGAGACTTAGAGAAAGCCTTGATTTCCTGCCTCATCTGGACAAGAGGCCTCACATCACATCCCTTTCACAACTCGAGAGGAACGCGGATTTCAATGCTTTAAAAGAACACGATGCCTGACTCCTCTTGAAAATTGATAGGAAATCCAATATCCTTGAGGAAACTGGAAAGGAACCCTGGGACTCCCTCCTCACCTCAAGAGGAATGCCTATTGCCATGCCAAGCCTCGAGGAGAATTCCGATGTGTCCCTCGCAACTAGACAGGAGTGCTGACGTCACTGAACGAACTCGAGTTTTGATGGGCCATCCCCGTCCTGACTCAGGAATATGCACCAGTTCCCTGCAACAAATCAAGAAAAACCATGAGAATTCCCCCTCGCCAACAAATGAGGCTCCATTCCCCTGCAATGCATACAGACCAAATCCGTGTTCCACATCAAACACAAAAGGAGCCTGGACTTCCTGGATGCAACACCAGAGAATCCCGAAGAACACTGTCACAAGTCTATAGGGGCCCTGAGGTCACCGCAGCAATACCAAAGAGATTCGTTTGCCCCAAATCAACTCAAGTTGAGGCCCGATTGCCCTGTATTGGCTCCAGAGCCATCCCACATTCCCCATCAAACACGTTAACAGGTTTAACTTCCATCAGGCAACTCCAGAGATTCCCCGAAAACAACAACCAAAGTCTAGAATAACACCAACCTTAGCACCGCAACTCGAGAAAAGCTCCGTGTACCCCAAATTATCTCAAGATGAGAGCGGATTTCCTGGCACCGTCTCAAGAGGAATGAGGACATTCCACAAGCATCTAAGATGAGGCATCTCTCAGCAGTAGGTATGTGAGGGGCAATCTGAGTTTTCTGCCTCAAGAAGAACGGACACCGAGATGCCCTGACTCGAAATAAGGCCGGATTTCCCTGCAGTGACTTGAAAGCAGGCTCGTCTTACATCTCACAAGGTGAAGGGATGTCTGAATCCCCTGTGGAGACCCTAGAGAAAGCCCTAGTTCACCGCCTCATCTCGACGGGATGCCTCACATCCCTTTGACAATGCGAAAGTAACCCGGAGTTCAATGAGTTCAATGTTTCAAAAGGAGATGGTGCCTGAGTCTGCTTGAAAATTGACAGGAATTCCAATATCCCTGTGGCAACTGGAAAGAGAACCTGGGTCTCAAGACTTACCTCGAGAGGCATCCCTAATGCCCTGCCAAGCGTCGACGAGAATACCGAGGTGTCCCAAGCAACTAGACAGGAGTCCTGACGTAGCTGAACAAACCAGAGTTTTGAAGGGCCATTCCCATCTTAACTCGAGAATATTCCCAAGGTTCCTGCTGCAACTCGAGAAAAACCATGAAACTTCCCCACGCTGTGAGAAGAGGCTCGATTCCCATTCATAGATTGTAGAGTAATTTCGTGTTTCTCGTCAAAAATAAAGGAGCTGTGACTTCCTGGATGGAACTCCAGAGAGTCCCCAAGAACAATGACACAAGTATAGAGGGACCCAGAAGTCACAACAGCAGCATGAAAGCATTCCCTGTACCCTCAAATCAACTCGAGATGAGGCCTGAATCCCCTGCATTAGGTCCAGAGCCATTCCACTGTCAACGTCAAACACAACAAGTGGCTTGGCTTTCCTTAATCAACTCCGGAGATAACCCGGGAACACCGTCCCAGATATAGAGGAACACCAAGTTCAGCACAGCAATCCGAGAAAAGCTCCGTGTACCAAAAATCATCTCGAGAGTAGAGATGATTCCATGGGTTCGACTCACAGGAAGGCCATCTTTCTACAGCACCTCAAGACAAGGAGTTTCTCAGCTATAGGAATGTAAGAGAGACCATGAGTGTGCTGCCCCAAGTGGAATGGACACCGAGATGCCCTGACTCGAAATAAGGCCGGATATCCCTGCAGTGATTTGAATGCAGGACCGTCTTTCATTTCACAAGGTGAAGGGATGTCTGAATCCCCTGTGGAAACTTTAGAGAAAGCACTAGTTCCCCGCCTCATCTCGAGAGGAGGCCTCACATACCTTTGAAAATTTGAAAGGAAATTGGAGTTCAATGCTTTAAAAGGAGACGATGCCTGAATCCTATTGAAAATTGATAGGAATCCCAATATCCTGTGACACCTGGAAAGGGAACCTGGGTCCCAAGTCGCAACTAAAGAGGGGTCCCTATTTCCCTGCCAATCCTCGAGGAGAATCCCGATGTGTCCCTGGCAACTACACATGAGTCCTGACGTCTCTGAATAAACATGAGTTTTGAAGGGCCATCCAAGCCCTAACTCGAGAATATGCCTCAGGTTTCCGCCACAACTCGAGAAAAACCACGAGACTTCCCCCTCGGTGTCAGATGAGGCCCGATTCCCCTGCATTGCATGCAGAGCAATTCCATGTTCCCCATCAAACATGAAAGTAAACTGGACTTCCTGGAAGGAACTCCAGAGAGTCCCCAAGGACAGTGTCACAAGTCTAGAGGAACCCTGATGTCATCGCAGCAAAAAGAAAGGGCTCTGTGTTTCGCAAATCGAGTCGAGATAAGTCCAGATTCCCCTGCATGAGCTCCAGAGCCATCCCGAATTCCCCATCAAACACGAGAAGTGGCTTGACTTCCTTTAAACAGCAACAGAGTATCCCCAAGAACACCGTCCAAAGTCCAGAGGAACACCAAGTTCAGCAGAGCATCGCTTTAAGACAAAACTGCTTAGTCCCCTGACCTTGTGACTAACATTACTCTTGTCCCCTTTGTAACCGTTGCAGTTTGTTTGGTTTGTGGAACTCTATCATTCCCGAAAGAAGTTTCTTATACTTCAGCCTGTATATACTCATAGAAAAATCATTAAAGCACCTTTGCTTCATTAGAGCTTAGGTCCCCCGGTCTTTTTTTTTTGTCTCGCTCTCTCTTTTTCTCTCTCTCTCTCTCTCTTTTTCTGGCTGACTCTCTGGAGCGTGGAGACCCGTCGTGCTCACTTTTCTGCCCGGGCTTCTAAGAACCCCTCGAGAGGGCGCCTGGTACCTTGGTGAGTGATGCACGCCCTCTGTCAAGGATAATATTGGCCCTCTGTGCAAACCAAGGGAAATCAGCCTTCTTCACTCTTTTCCTTTCTGATCGCCAACTCCGGACCACAAGGTTCCGGTCCATTAATGGACCCAGCAAATGTGGCCATGGAACAGAGACACTGGTATACGTGGTACATCGGGTGGAGTGATTGATGTACCTACTGAGGTCTGTAAATACTGAGGCATGGGTTAAAAGTCTGGCCAGCCCCATTATTTTTCTACTTTGCTCACCACTTCTTTACATTTCAGGGACTTCTGGTTTCACGCCAGTGAATAGAGGCTTGCCTTCAAACAGTAGTAGAACATTATCCTTAGTTTCTTGATAAATGCAATTTTGACTTTAAATTTGGCTCTGGTCAAAGAAAATTTTGAATGAGCAATCAAAGAAGGAAAAATTATTCCAGTTCATCTCTAGCCTATATGCACTCTTATTAAAGCTGTATTTCTGCCATTTCAATGTATATTCTAGCCCTTCCAATATTCAGCAACAGACAAGACATATATTATATATATATATATATATATATATATATATATATATATATATATATATAAATTAAATGATTAAACTTTACAAAAGGCTCAATTAAAACAATACAAAATATCTCAAAATTTTCTTGCTAGCCCTGCCCTGGCTGCTCCAAATGCTTCTCCTCTGCCAACAGTCGCAACTCCAAATGTCTCTTTGTTGGAACCTAATGAAAAGTTACCTTAATTTTTAAACTAGACTAGAAGCTTCTATTTCCCATACTGGAATTGGAGAAGAAACTTAAAAAACAGCTAGAGAAATTACTTACTTATGAGAATGCATATCAGAAATGTCAAAGAGCTATAGCTGCTATTTTTTCAGACTAGGATTATTATTGATTATATAAAGGCTTGTCAAAATCTAGGATCAAAAACTTAAAAGATGCAAATACTAGCTGAAACAATGCTACAACCTTTTAAAAAGAGAAATGAAGGATGCTTTACATGTGGACATAAATATCATTTAAAAAGGGACTGCTAAGAAGGCTAATAAAAAGCTTCCAAAAATTTGCCCTTGCTGGCACAGAGGAAAGCACTCGGCCAAAGACCGTAAATTTAAATTTGATATTGAAGGAAAACCTATTCCAAGAAACTCCAAAGAGGGGAACTCCCATGTCCCCTACTACAAAAAAGAGGGGCAAAATCTATCTTTGCCCTCAAACCCTCAACCTCCAGCAGTGCTGCAATTAATATACCAGCCCTACATGTTTTTTTTCCTTTACCCTTAAGCAGTCCCTTCTAGAGTACCTACTGGAGTTTTGGGCCCCTGCCCCCACAAACCTTCAGGCTTTTATAGGTTTGAACTAATTTGGCTTCTAAAGGAATTACTGTTCGGCGTGGAATAATTGATTCAAATTATAAAGGAGAAATTCAAATTATGATGTCAGCTCAGATTCTATGGCAATTCAAAAGGGGGGACAAAATTTCACAATTACTTCCTTTGCCTTACACTTCTATTAACTTCTCTACTAATGTAGGAGAGGCAATTTGGAAATACAGATCAAAAACAATCCTTATGGACATCATTGTTATTTAAATATGTCTACCAAATATAAATTTCAAAATTAACGGTAAAATATTTTCTGGACCCCCCAGCAAAGCGTTTAATATTATTATTTCGAAAGTATTTTGGCCCAAATCCTGACCTATACAAAAGGTCTCTTGCCAAATTGCAGGAATTTTTCAAGCCAAAGTACAATAAATTTATCAAAATATTCAAATCTACACATATGTTAGACCAAAAGGCCAACCTACAACATAAAGACTTTATGTGATAGATGCACCCCTTAATCTCATAGGAAGGGTCTTACTTATGCAATGGCAAACTCAGATATACATTCCAAATTTTTCCTAGGGGCCACTGCTCATTTTACAAACAAAACAGTTATTAAAGTAACGGAGAAAATTTATGCTCCTATTTAGACAAAGCAATGGCCCCTTATGAAAGAAAAATTATAAGCTACTAAAGAACTTATAAAACACACAATTAAAAAGGAAACATATTGAAGAATCTTGCACTTTTTGGAACTCTCCTATTTTTGTTATACAAAGGAAATATAAATGAGAAAAGTTCAATATACCCAAATCATCTCGAGAGGAGAGCAGATTACCTGGCTTTAACAAAAGAGGAATGCCAGTTTTTCATAAGCACTTCAAGAGGAGACATCTCTGAGCTATAAGAATGTAAGAGGAACCCGGAATTTGCTGCCTCAAATGGAATGGACACGGAGATGCCCTTACTCGAAATATGACCGGATTTCCCTGCAGTGATTTGAATGCAGGCTCGTCTTTCATCTCACAAGATGAAGGGATGTCTGAATCCCCTGTGGAGACTTAGAGAAAGCCTTGATTTCCTGCCTCATCTGGACAAGAGGCCTCACATCCCTTTCACAACTCGAGAGGAACGCGGATTTCAATGCTTTAAAAGAACACGATGCCTGACTCCTCTTGAAAATTGATAGGAAATCCAATATCCTTGAGGAAACTGGAAAGGAACCCTGGGACTCCCTCCTCACCTCAAGAGGAATGCCTATTGCCATGCCAAGCCTCGAGGAGAATTCCGATGTGTCCCTCGCAACTAGACAGGAGTGCTGACGTCACTGAACGAACTCGAGTTTTGATGGGCCATCCCCGTCCTGACTCAGGAATATGCACCAGTTCCCTGCAACAAATCAAGAAAAACCATGAGAATTCCCCCTCGCCAACAAATGAGGCTCCATTCCCCTGCAATGCATACAGACCAAATCCGTGTTCCACATCAAACACAAAAGGAGCCTGGACTTCCTGGATGCAACACCAGAGAATCCCGAAGAACACTGTCACAAGTCTATAGGGGCCCTGAGGTCACCGCAGCAATACCAAAGAGATTCGTTTGCCCGAAATCAACTCAAGTTGAGGCCCGATTGCCCTGTATTGGCTCCAGAGCCATCCCACATTCCCCATCAAACACGTTAACAGGTTTAACTTCCATCAGGCAACTCCAGAGATTCCCCGAAAACAACAACCAAAGTCTAGAATAACACCAACCTTAGCACCGCAACTCGAGAAAAGCTCCGTGTACCCCAAATTATCTCAAGATGAGAGCGGATTTCCTGGCACCGTCTCAAGAGGAATGAGGACATTCCACAAGCATCTAAGATGAGGCATCTCTCAGCAGTAGGTATGTGAGGGGCAATCTGAGTTTTCTGCCTCAAGAAGAACGGACACCGAGATGCCCTGACTCGAAATAAGGCCGGATTTCCCTGCAGTGACTTGAAAGCAGGCTCGTCTTACATCTCACAAGGTGAAGGGATGTCTGAATCCCCTGTGGAGACCCTAGAGAAAGCCCTAGTTCACCGCCTCATCTCGACGGGATGCCTCACATCCCTTTGACAATGCGAAAGTAACCCGGAGTTCAATGAGTTCAATGTTTCAAAAGGAGATGGTGCCTGAGTCTGCTTGAAAATTGACAGGAATTCCAATATCCCTGTGGCAACTGGAAAGAGAACCTGGGTCTCAAGACTTACCTCGAGAGGCATCCCTAATGCCCTGCCAAGCGTCGACGAGAATACCGAGGTGTCCCAAGCAACTAGACAGGAGTCCTGACGTAGCTGAACAAACCAGAGTTTTGAAGGGCCATTCCCATCTTAACTCGAGAATATTCCCAAGGTTCCTGCTGCAACTCGAGAAAAACCATGAAACTTCCCCACGCTGTGAGAAGAGGCTCGATTCCCATTCATAGATTGTAGAGTAATTTCGTGTTTCTCGTCAAAAATAAAGGAGCTGTGACTTCCTGGATGGAACTCCAGAGAGTCCCCAAGAACAATGACACAAGTATAGAGGGACCCAGAAGTCACAACAGCAGCATGAAAGCATTCCCTGTACCCTCAAATCAACTCGAGATGAGGCCTGAATCCCCTGCATTAGGTCCAGAGCCATTCCACTGTCAACGTCAAACACAACAAGTGGCTTGGCTTTCCTTAATCAACTCCGGAGATAACCCGGGAACACCGTCCCAGATATAGAGGAACACCAAGTTCAGCACAGCAATCCGAGAAAAGCTCCGTGTACCAAAAATCATCTCGAGAGTAGAGATGATTCCATGGGTTCGACTCACAGGAAGGCCATCTTTCTACAGCACCTCAAGACAAGGAGTTTCTCAGCTATAGGAATGTAAGAGAGACCATGAGTGTGCTGCCCCAAGTGGAATGGACACCGAGATGCCCTGACTCGAAATAAGGCCGGATATCCCTGCAGTGATTTGAATGCAGGACCGTCTTTCATTTCACAAGGTGAAGGGATGTCTGAATCCCCTGTGGAAACTTTAGAGAAAGCACTAGTTCCCCGCCTCATCTCGAGAGGAGGCCTCACATACCTTTGAAAATTTGAAAGGAAATTGGAGTTCAATGCTTTAAAAGGAGACGATGCCTGAATCCTATTGAAAATTGATAGGAATCCCAATATCCTGTGACACCTGGAAAGGGAACCTGGGTCCCAAGTCGCAACTAAAGAGGGGTCCCTATTTCCCTGCCAATCCTCGAGGAGAATCCCGATGTGTCCCTGGCAACTACACATGAGTCCTGACGTCTCTGAATAAACATGAGTTTTGAAGGGCCATCCAAGCCCTAACTCGAGAATATGCCTCAGGTTTCCGCCACAACTCGAGAAAAACCACGAGACTTCCCCCTCGGTGTCAGATGAGGCCCGATTCCCCTGCATTGCATGCAGAGCAATTCCATGTTCCCCATCAAACATGAAAGTAAACTGGACTTCCTGGAAGGAACTCCAGAGAGTCCCCAAGGACAGTGTCACAAGTCTAGAGGAACCCTGATGTCATCGCAGCAAAAAGAAAGGGCTCTGTGTTTCGCAAATCGAGTCGAGATAAGTCCAGATTCCCCTGCATGAGCTCCAGAGCCATCCCGAATTCCCCATCAAACACGAGAAGTGGCTTGACTTCCTTTAAACAGCAACAGAGTATCCCCAAGAACACCGTCCAAAGTCCAGAGGAACACCAAGTTCAGCAGAGCATCGCTTTAAGACAAAACTGCTTAGTCCCCTGACCTTGTGACTAACATTACTCTTGTCCCCTTTGTAACCGTTGCAGTTTGTTTGGTTTGTGGAACTCTATCATTCCCGAAAGAAGTTTCTTATACTTCAGCCTGTATATACTCATAGAAAAATCATTAAAGCACCTTTGCTTCATTAGAGCTTAGGTCCCCCGGTCTTTTTTTTGTCTCGCTCTCTCTTTTTTTCTCTCTCTCTCTCTCTCTTTTTCTGGCTGACTCTCTGGAGCGTGGAGACCCGTCGTGCTCACTTTTCTGCCCGGGCTTCTAAGAACCCCTCGAGAGGGCGCCTGGTACCTTGGTGAGTGATGCACGCCCTCTGTCAAGGATAATATTGGCCCTCTGTGCAAACCAAGGGAAATCAGCCTTCTTCACTCTTTTCCTTTCTGATCGCCAACTCCGGACCACAAGGTTCCGGTCCATTAATGGACCCAGCAAAATGTGGCCATGGAACAGAGACACTGGTATACGTGGTACATCGGGTGGAGTGATTGATGTACCTACTGAGGTCTGTAAATACTGAGGCATGGGTTAAAAGTCTGGCCAGCCCCATTATTTTTTCTACTTTGCTCACCACTTCTTTACATTTCAGGGACTTCTGGTTTCACGCCAGTGAATAGAGGCTTGCCTTCAAACAGTAGTAGAACATTATCCTTAGTTTCTTGATAAATGCAATTTTGACTTTAAATTTGGCTCTGGTCAAAGAAAATTTTGAATGAGCAATCAAAGAAGGAAAAATTATTCCAGTTCATCTCTAGCCTATATGCACTCTTATTAAAGCTGTATTTCTGCCATTTCAATGTATATTCTAGCCCTTCCAATATTCAGCAACAGACAAGACATATATATATATATATATATATATATATATATATATATATATATATATATATATAAATTAAATGATTAAACTTTACAAAAGGCTCAATTAAAACAATACAAATATCTCAAAATTTTCTTGCTAGCCCTGCCCTGGCTGCTCCAAATGCTTCTCCTCTGCCAACAGTCGCAACTCCAAATGTCTCTTTGTTGGAACCTAATGAAAAGTTACCTTAATTTTTAAACTAGACTAGAAGCTTCTATTTCCCATACTGGAATTGGAGAAGAAACTTAAAAAACAGCTAGAGAAATTACTTACTTATGAGAATGCATATCAGAAATGTCAAAGAGCTATAGCTGCTATTTTTTCAGACTAGGATTATTATTGATTATATAAAGGCTTGTCAAAATCTAGGATCAAAAACTTAAAAGATGCAAATACTAGCTGAAACAATGCTACAACCTTTTAAAAAGAGAAATGAAGGATGCTTTACATGTGGACATAAATATCATTTAAAAAGGGACTGCCTAAGAAGGCTAATAAAAAGCTTCCAAAAATTTGCCCTTGCTGGCACAGAGGAAAGCACTCGGCCAAAGACCGTAAATTTAAATTTGATATTGAAGGAAAACCTATTCCAAGAAACTCCAAAGAGGGGAACTCCCATGTCCCCTACTACAAAAAAGAGGGGCAAAATCTATCTTTGCCCTCAAACCCTCAACCTCCAGCAGTGCTGCAATTAATATACCAGCCCTACATGTTTTTTTTTTTTTCCTTTACCCTTAAGCAGTCCCTTCTAGAGTACCTACTGGAGTTTTGGGCCCCTGCCCCCACAAACCTTCAGGCTTTTATAGGTTTGAACTAATTTGGCTTCTAAAGGAATTACTGTTCGGCGTGGAATAATTGATTCAAATTATAAAGGAGAAATTCAAATTATGATGTCAGCTCAGATTCTATGGCAATTCAAAAGGGGGGACAAAATTTCACAATTACTTCCTTTGCCTTACACTTCTATTAACTTCTCTACTAATGTAGGGAGAGGCAATTTGGAAATACAGATCAAAAACAATCCTTATGGACATCATTGTTATTTAAATATGTCTACCAAATATAAATTTCAAAATTAACGGTAAAATATTTTCTGGACCCCCCAGCAAAGCGTTTAATATTATTATTTCGAAAGTATTTTGGCCCAAATCCTGACCTATACAAAAGGTCTCTTGCCAAATTGCAGGAATTTTTCAAGCCAAAGTACAATAAATTTATCAAAATATTCAAATCTACACATATGTTAGACCAAAAGGCCAACCTACAACATAAAGACTTTATGTGATAGATGCACCCCTTAATCTCATAGGAAGGGTCTTACTTATGCAATGGCAAACTCAGATATACATTCCAAATTTTTCCTAGGGGCCACTGCTCATTTTACAAACAAAACAGTTATTAAAGTAACGGAGAAAATTTATGCTCCTATTTAGACAAAGCAATGGCCCCTTATGAAAGAAAAATTATAAGCTACTAAAGAACTTATAAACACACAATTAAAAAGGAAACATATTGAAGAATCTTGCACTTTTTGGAACTCTCCTATTTTTGTTATACAAAGGAAATATAAATGAAAAGTTCAATATACCCAAATCATCTCGAGAGGAGAGCAGATTACCTGGCTTTAACAAAAGAGGAATGCCAGTTTTTCATAAGCACTTCAAGAGGAGACATCTCTGAGCTATAAGAATGTAAGAGGAACCCGGAATTTGCTGCCTCAAATGGAATGGACACGGAGATGCCCTTACTCGAAATATGACCGGATTTCCCTGCAGTGATTTGAATGCAGGCTCGTCTTTCATCTCACAAGATGAAGGGATGTCTGAATCCCCTGTGGAGACTTAGAGAAAGCCTTGATTTCCTGCCTCATCTGGACAAGAGGCCTCACATCCCTTTCACAACTCGAGAGGAACGCGGATTTCAATGCTTTAAAAGAACACGATGCCTGACTCCTCTTGAAAATTGATAGGAAATCCAATATCCTTGAGGAAACTGGAAAGGAACCCTGGGACTCCCTCCTCACCTCAAGAGGAATGCCTATTGCCATGCCAAGCCTCGAGGAGAATTCCGATGTGTCCCCTCGCAACTAGACAGGAGTGCTGACGTCACTGAACGAACTCGAGTTTTGATGGGCCATCCCCGTCCTGACTCAGGAATATGCACCAGTTCCCTGCAACAAATCAAGAAAAACCATGAGAATTCCCCCTCGCCAACAAATGAGGCTCCATTCCCCTGCAATGCATACAGACCAAATCCGTGTTCCACATCAAACACAAAAGGAGCCTGGACTTCCTGGATGCAACACCAGAGAATCCCGAAGAACACTGTCACAAGTCTATAGGGGCCCTGAGGTCACCGCAGCAATACCAAAGAGATTCGTTTGCCCGAAATCAACTCAAGTTGAGGCCCGATTGCCCTGTATTGGCTCCAGAGCCATCCCACATTCCCCATCAAACACGTTAACAGGTTTAACTTCCATCAGGCAACTCCAGAGATTCCCCGAAAACAACAACCAAAGTCTAGAATAACACCAACCTTAGCACCGCAACTCGAGAAAAGCTCCGTGTACCCCAAATTATCTCAAGATGAGAGCGGATTTCCTGGCACCGTCTCAAGAGGAATGAGGACATTCCACAAGCATCTAAGATGAGGCATCTCTCAGCAGTAGGTATGTGAGGGGCAATCTGAGTTTTCTGCCTCAAGAAGAACGGACACCGAGATGCCCTGACTCGAAATAAGGCCGGATTTCCCTGCAGTGACTTGAAAGCAGGCTCGTCTTACATCTCACAAGGTGAAGGGATGTCTGAATCCCCTGTGGAGACCCTAGAGAAAGCCCTAGTTCACCGCCTCATCTCGACGGGATGCCTCACATCCCTTTGACAATGCGAAAGTAACCCGGAGTTCAATGAGTTCAATGTTTCAAAAGGAGATGGTGCCTGAGTCTGCTTGAAAATTGACAGGAATTCCAATATCCCTGTGGCAACTGGAAAGAGAACCTGGGTCTCAAGACTTACCTCGAGAGGCATCCCTAATGCCCTGCCAAGCGTCGACGAGAATACCGAGGTGTCCCAAGCAACTAGACAGGAGTCCTGACGTAGCTGAACAAACCAGAGTTTTGAAGGGCCATTCCCATCTTAACTCGAGAATATTCCCAAGGTTCCTGCTGCAACTCGAGAAAAACCATGAAACTTCCCCACGCTGTGAGAAGAGGCTCGATTCCCATTCATAGATTGTAGAGTAATTTCGTGTTTCTCGTCAAAAATAAAGGAGCTGTGACTTCCTGGATGGAACTCCAGAGAGTCCCCAAGAACAATGACACAAGTATAGAGGGACCCAGAAGTCACAACAGCAGCATGAAAGCATTCCCTGTACCCTCAAATCAACTCGAGATGAGGCCTGAATCCCCTGCATTAGGTCCAGAGCCATTCCACTGTCAACGTCAAACACAACAAGTGGCTTGGCTTTCCTTAATCAACTCCGGAGATAACCCGGGAACACCGTCCCAGATATAGAGGAACACCAAGTTCAGCACAGCAATCCGAGAAAAGCTCCGTGTACCAAAAATCATCTCGAGAGTAGAGATGATTCCATGGGTTCGACTCACAGGAAGGCCATCTTTCTACAGCACCTCAAGACAAGGAGTTTCTCAGCTATAGGAATGTAAGAGAGACCATGAGTGTGCTGCCCCAAGTGGAATGGACACCGAGATGCCCTGACTCGAAATAAGGCCGGATATCCCTGCAGTGATTTGAATGCAGGACCGTCTTTCATTTCACAAGGTGAAGGGATGTCTGAATCCCCTGTGGAAACTTTAGAGAAAGCACTAGTTCCCCGCCTCATCTCGAGAGGAGGCCTCACATACCTTTGAAAATTTGAAAGGAAATTGGAGTTCAATGCTTTAAAAGGAGACGATGCCTGAATCCTATTGAAAATTGATAGGAATCCCAATATCCTGTGACACCTGGAAAGGGAACCTGGGTCCCAAGTCGCAACTAAAGAGGGGTCCCTATTTCCCTGCCAATCCTCGAGGAGAATCCCGATGTGTCCCTGGCAACTACACATGAGTCCTGACGTCCTGAATAAACATGAGTTTTGAAGGGCCATCCAAGCCCTAACTCGAGAATATGCCTCAGGTTTCCGCCACAACTCGAGAAAAACCACGAGACTTCCCCCTCGGTGTCAGATGAGGCCCGATTCCCCTGCATTGCATGCAGAGCAATTCCATGTTCCCCATCAAACATGAAAGTAAACTGGACTTCCTGGAAGGAACTCCAGAGAGTCCCCAAGGACAGTGTCACAAGTCTAGAGGAACCCTGATGTCATCGCAGCAAAAAGAAAGGGCTCTGTGTTTCGCAAATCGAGTCGAGATAAGTCCAGATTCCCCTGCATGAGCTCCAGAGCCATCCCGAATTCCCCATCAAACACGAGAAGTGGCTTGACTTCCTTTAAACAGCAACAGAGTATCCCCAAGAACACCGTCCAAAGTCCAGAGGAACACCAAGTTCAGCAGAGCATCGCTTTAAGACAAAACTGCTTAGTCCCCTGACCTTGTGACTAACATTACTCTTGTCCCCTTTGTTGTAACCGTTGCAGTTTGTTTGGTTTGTGGAACTCTATCATTCCCGAAAGAAGTTTCTTATACTTCAGCCTGTATATACTCATAGAAAAATCATTAAAGCACCTTTGCTTCATTAGAGCTTAGGTCCCCCGGTCTTTTTTTTTTGTCTCGCTCTCTCTTTTTCTCTCTCTCTCTCTCTCTTTTTCTGGCTGACTCTCTGGAGCGTGGAGACCCGTCGTGCTCACTTTTCTGCCCGGGCTTCTAAGAACCCCTCGAGAGGGCGCCTGGTACCTTGGTGAGTGATGCACGCCCTCTGTCAAGGATAATATTGGCCCTCTGTGCAAACCAAGGGAAATCAGCCTTCTTCACTCTTTTCCTTTCTGATCGCCAACTCCGGACCACAAGGTTCCGGTCCATTAATGGACCCAGCAAATGTGGCCATGGAACAGAGACACTGGTATACGTGGTACATCGGGTGGAGTGATTGATGTACCTACTGAGGTCTGTAAATACTGAGGATGGGTTAAAAGTCTGGCCAGCCCCATTATTTTTCTACTTTGCTCACCACTTCTTTACATTTCAGGGACTTCTGGTTTCACGCCAGTGAATAGAGGCTTGCCTTCAAACAGTAGTAGAACATTATCCTTAGTTTCTTGATAAATGCAATTTTGACTTTAAATTTGGCTCTGGTCAAAGAAAATTTTGAATGAGCAATCAAAGAAGGAAAAATTATTCCAGTTCATCTCTAGCCTATATGCACTCTTATTAAAGCTGTATTTCTGCCATTTCAATGTATATTCTAGCCCTTCCAATATTCAGCAACAGACAAGACATATATATATATATATATATATATATATATATATATATATATATATATATATATAAATTAAATGATTAAACTTTACAAAAGGCTCAATTAAAACAATACAAAATATCTCAAAATTTTCTTGCTAGCCCTGCCCTGGCTGCTCCAAATGCTTCTCCTCTGCCAACAGTCGCAACTCCAAATGTCTCTTTGTTGGAACCTAATGAAAAGTTACCTTAATTTTTAAACTAGACTAGAAGCTTCTATTTCCCATACTGGAATTGGAGAAGAAACTTAAAAAACAGCTAGAGAAATTACTTACTTATGAGAATGCATATCAGAAATGTCAAAGAGCTATAGCTGCTATTTTTTCAGACTAGGATTATTATTGATTATATAAAGGCTTGTCAAAATCTAGGATCAAAAACTTAAAAGATGCAAATACTAGCTGAAACAATGCTACAACCTTTTAAAAAGAGAAATGAAGGATGCTTTACATGTGGACATAAATATCATTTAAAAAGGGACTGCCTAAGAAGGCTAATAAAAAGCTTCCAAAAATTTGCCCTTGCTGGCACAGAGGAAAGCACTCGGCCAAAGACCGTAAATTTAAATTTGATATTGAAGGAAAACCTATTCCAAGAAACTCCAAAGAGGGGAACTCCCATGTCCCCTACTACAAAAAAGAGGGGCAAAATCTATCTTTGCCTCAAACCCTCAACCTCCAGCAGTGCTGCAATTAATATACCAGCCCTACATGTTTTTTTTCCTTTACCCTTAAGCAGTCCCTTCTAGAGTACCTACTGGAGTTTTGGGCCCCTGCCCCCACAAACCTTCAGGCTTTTATAGGTTTGAACTAATTTGGCTTCTAAAGGAATTACTGTTCGGCGTGGAATAATTGATTCAAATTATAAAGGAGAAATTCAAATTATGATGTCAGCTCAGATTCTATGGCAATTCAAAAGGGGGGACAAAATTTCACAATTACTTCCTTTGCCTTACACTTCTATTAACTTCTCTACTAATGTAGGGAGAGGCAATTTGGAAATACAGATCAAAAACAATCCTTATGGACATCATTGTTATTTAAATATGTCTACCAAATATAAATTTCAAAATTAACGGTAAAATATTTTCTGGACCCCCCAGCAAAGCGTTTAATATTATTATTTCGAAAGTATTTTGGCCCAAATCCTGACCTATACAAAAGGTCTCTTGCCAAATTGCAGGAATTTTTCAAGCCAAAGTACAATAAATTTATCAAAATATTCAAATCTACACATATGTTAGACCAAAAGGCCAACCTACAACATAAAGACTTTATGTGATAGATGCACCCCTTAATCTCATAGGAAGGGTCTTACTTATGCAATGGCAAACTCAGATATACATTCAAATTTTTCCTAGGGGCCACTGCTCATTTTACAAACAAAACAGTTATTAAAGTAACGGAGAAAATTTATGCTCCTATTTAGACAAAGCAATGGCCCCTTATGAAAGAAAAATTATAAGCTACTAAAGAACTTATAAACACACAATTAAAAAGGAAACATATTGAAGAATCTTGCACTTTTTGGAACTCTCCTATTTTTGTTATACAAAGGAAATATAAATGAGAAAAGTTCAATATACCCAAATCATCTCGAGAGGAGAGCAGATTACCTGGCTTTAACAAAAGAGGAATGCCAGTTTTTCATAAGCACTTCAAGAGGAGACATCTCTGAGCTATAAGAATGTAAGAGGAACCCGGAATTTGCTGCCTCAAATGGAATGGACACGGAGATGCCCTTACTCGAAATATGACCGGATTTCCCTGCAGTGATTTGAATGCAGGCTCGTCTTTCATCTCACAAGATGAAGGGATGTCTGAATCCCCTGTGGAGACTTAGAGAAAGCCTTGATTTCCTGCCTCATCTGGACAAGAGGCCTCACATCCCTTTCACAACTCGAGAGGAACGCGGATTTCAATGCTTTAAAAGAACACGATGCCTGACTCCTCTTGAAAATTGATAGGAAATCCAATATCCTTGAGGAAACTGGAAAGGAACCCTGGGACTCCCTCCTCACCTCAAGAGGAATGCCTATTGCCATGCCAAGCCTCGAGGAGAATTCCGATGTGTCCCTCGCAACTAGACAGGAGTGCTGACGTCACTGAACGAACTCGAGTTTTGATGGGCCATCCCCGTCCTGACTCAGGAATATGCACCAGTTCCCTGCAACAAATCAAGAAAAACCATGAGAATTCCCCCTCGCCAACAAATGAGGCTCCATTCCCCTGCAATGCATACAGACCAAATCCGTGTTCCACATCAAACACAAAAGGAGCCTGGACTTCCTGGATGCAACACCAGAGAATCCCGAAGAACACTGTCACAAGTCTATAGGGGCCCTGAGGTCACCGCAGCAATACCAAAGAGATTCGTTTGCCCGAAATCAACTCAAGTTGAGGCCCGATTGCCCTGTATTGGCTCCAGAGCCATCCCACATTCCCCATCAAACACGTTAACAGGTTTAACTTCCATCAGGCAACTCCAGAGATTCCCCGAAAACAACAACCAAAGTCTAGAATAACACCAACCTTAGCACCGCAACTCGAGAAAAGCTCCGTGTACCCCAAATTATCTCAAGATGAGAGCGGATTTCCTGGCACCGTCTCAAGAGGAATGAGGACATTCCACAAGCATCTAAGATGAGGCATCTCTCAGCAGTAGGTATGTGAGGGGCAATCTGAGTTTTCTGCCTCAAGAAGAACGGACACCGAGATGCCCTGACTCGAAATAAGGCCGGATTTCCCTGCAGTGACTTGAAAGCAGGCTCGTCTTACATCTCACAAGGTGAAGGGATGTCTGAATCCCCTGTGGAGACCCTAGAGAAAGCCCTAGTTCACCGCCTCATCTCGACGGGATGCCTCACATCCCTTTGACAAATGCGAAAGTAACCCGGAGTTCAATGAGTTCAATGTTTCAAAAGGAGATGGTGCCTGAGTCTGCTTGAAAATTGACAGGAATTCCAATATCCCTGTGGCAACTGGAAAGAGAACCTGGGTCTCAAGACTTACCTCGA
>JAJLRB010002319.1:0-30915 GCA_020976825.1 Odocoileus hemionus
TCACTCTGTATAATGGGCTCCAGTTTTCATCCATCTCATTAGAACTGATTCAAATGAATTCTTTTTAATGGCTGAGTAATATTCCATGGTGTATATGTACCACAGCTTCCTCATCCATTGTCTGCTGATGGGCATCTAGGTTGCTTCCATGTCCTGGCTATTATAAACATTGCTGCGATGAACATTGGGGTGCATGTGTCTCTTTCAGATCTGGTTTCCTCGGTGTGTATGCCCAGAAGTGGGATTGCTGGGTCATATGGCAGTTCTATTTCCAGCTTTTTAAGAAATCTCCACACTGTTTTCCATAGTGGCTGTACTAGTTTGCATTCCCACCAACAGTGTAAGAGGGTTTCCCTTTTCTCCACACCCTCTCCAGCATTTATTGCTTGTAGACTTTTGGATAGCAGCCATCCTGACTGGCGTGTAATGGTACCTCATTGTGGTTTTGATTTGCATTTCTCTGATAATGAGTGATGTTGAGCATCTTTTCATGTGTTTGTTAGCCATCTGTATGTCTTCCTTGGAGAAATGTCTGTTTAGTTCTTTGGCCCATTTTTTGATTGGGTCATTTATTTTTCTGGAATTGAGCTGGAGGAGTTGCTTGTATATTTTTGAGATTAATCCTTTGTCTGTTGCTTCATTTGCTATTATTTTCTCCCAATCTGAGGGCTGTCTTTTCACCTTGCTTATAGTTTCCTTTGTTGTGCAAAAGCTTTTTAAGTTTCATTAGGTCCCATTTGTTTATTTTTGCTTTTATTTCCAATATTTTGGGAGGTGGGTCATAGAGGATCCTGCTGTGATTTATGTCGGAGAGTGTTTTGCCTATGTTCTCCTCTAGGAGTTTTATAGTTTCTGTCTTACATTTAGATCTTTAATCATTTTGAGTTTATTTTTGTGTATGGTGTTAGAAAGTGTTCTAGTTTCATTCTTTTACAAGTGGTTGACCAGTTTTCCCAGCACCACTTGTTAAAGAGGTTGTCTTTTTTCCATTGTATATCCTTGCCTCCTTTGTCAAAGATTAAGGTGTCCATAGGTTCGTGGATTTATCTCTGGGCTTTCTATTCTGTTCCATTGATCTATATTTCTGTCTTTGTGCCAGTACCATACTGTCTTGATGACTGTGGCTTTGTAGTAGAGCCTGATTATACATCAGGAGGTTGGATGACCAAGTGGGCTTTAATCCCATGAATGCAAGGATTCTTTAATATCCGCAAGTCAATCAATGTAATACACCACATTAACAAATTGAAAGATAAAAACCATATATGATTATCTCAATAGATGCAGAAAAAGCCTTTGACAAAATTCAACATCCATTTATGATTAAAACTCTCCAAAAGCAGGAATAGAAGGAACATACCCTCAACATAATAAAAGCTATATAGACAAACCCACAGCAAGCATCACCCTCAATGGTGAAAAATTGAAAGCATTTCCCCTAAAATCAGGAACAAGACAAGGGTGCCCACTCTCACCACTACTATTCAACATAGTTTTGGAAGTGTTGGCCACAGCAATCAGAGCAGAAAAAGAAGTAAAAGGAATCCAGATAGGAAAAGAAGAAGTGAAACTCTCACTGTTTGCAGATGACTTGATCCTCTACATAGAAAACCCTAAAGACACTACCAGAAAATTACTAGAGCTAATCAATGAATACAGTAAAGTTGCAGGATATAAAATTAACACACAGAAATCCCTTGCATTCCTATACACTAACAATGAGAAAAACAGAAAGAGAAATTAAGGAAACAATACCATTCACCATTGCAACAAAAAGAATAAAATACTTAGGAGTATATCTACCTAAAAGAAACAAAAGACCTATATTATAGAAAACTATAAACACTGATGAAAGAAATCAAAGAGGACGGACAAATAGATGGAGAAAATATACGTGTTCATGAATTGGAAGAATCAATATTGTTAGAAAATGAGTATACTACCCAAAGTAATCTATAGATTCAATGCAATCTCTAATCAAAAAATTTGTATGGAAATACACAACAAACCTTCGGGACATAGCAAAGTTAATCTGGAGAAAGAAGAAATGGAACTGGAGAATCATATCTGCCTGACTTCAGGCTCTATTATAACTTATTTTTGAAACATTTTCAAATGAATAATTTTCCTAAAACTCTAAAAAATCAGATGTCTGACTATACGTTAATTATTAAATGGATATAAAATACCACCTCCACATGAATTTTTCATTGAACTACTCAACTCAGCCACTTAATGGCTCACAGAAATTATTTCATATATGACAACTAAAGTGAAGTCGCTCATTCGTGTCCAACTTCTTCGCAACCCCATGGACTGTAGCCCACATGGCTCTCTGTTCCCTGAGAATTCTCCAGGCAAGAAATAACCCGGAAGATAGATTGCCTTTTCCTCCTCCATGGAATCTACACCAACCCATGATCAACTTTGAAAGTGCAATCCATTTTTTTGCAACACTGGCTAATTAAGATTAGTGGGAGAAGGCGAGGGCGGATGTTTCAAGGAGAACAGCTTCGAAACCATTATATTATCTAGGTGTGAAACAGAATTTCACCATCCCAGGTTGGACTGCATGAGACAAGTGCTCGTTGGCCTGTGCAACTGGGAGGACCCAGAGGGATGGGGTGGAATTAGGGGAAGGAGGAGGAGGACCGGTATGGGGAATACATGTAAATCCGTGGCTAATTCAATTTGTCAATGATACAAAAACCACTGCCAATGATGTAAAGTAAAAAGCCTCCATCTAATAAAAATAAGAATGAAAATAAAAAAAAAGATTAGTATTACAACAATGGTAACACTAGATAAATCTGCTGTTTAACACCACAGTGTCATTTTTGCTTGCATCAGTGTCTCTGTTCGCATGACAACACTGCCATGTCATCACCAATTTATCCACACTCAACCCCCAAGGAGTGCTCAGAAATCAAGCCCACTCTGTATCAGGGGAAAGGAAATGGCGACGAAACCCTGCAGTCCCTGCCCTAGTCCTCTCTTCTTGTGCCCAAACATTCATTTCCTTCTTCCTCTCAAACAAAGGGACACTCGCTCCTACCCCAAGGAATTACTTCACTTCTTACCTAAATTCCAAAATCAGTTGAAATTCCAAAGCTTCTGGGGGATACAGGATATTCACCTTCAAGGGGAAAATGGGCTTGTTTGTGGGGTTTCGACCTGTCAACCAAGGTGGCCATGTGATCATAGCAACCTATTCTCTGAGTACTGGAGGTGGGGGACTGGGCAACCCTGCCCACTCTCCCTCAGAGCCTTGGACAAACTGCCTCGTAGGTCCAAAGTTTTCCCAGTCTTGATGGGTGAAGAGTTCCCTGATTATCTCCACGTTTGTTTGGGGGAAGGATCTCCACAGTCGTCTCTTCTTCACATCCTATGGCTCCACCAATTTAGAAGTTTCCACTTGTTTTTTACCCTGTGAAAACACATCAGACAGGCCACATCAGACTGTTTTATTCAATTTTGCTTTCTTTCCTGGCTGCCCAGTTTCTAGAATTGACTCATAGTTAGTAGGAATGAAATGTCTCTTTCTTTTACATTTTTAACAGTTGAAGGCAAAATTTGCACCAAGCCCGTGAACTTATATTTTCCAAGTGAATGACACTTATTGTTACAAAACTTATGCATGATAGTCAATACATTAAAAAATAGATATATCCAGAGAACAAGTTAGATAAATGCAGCAGTGTATGTAAAGTTCTTGGCAACTAACCTTTAAGAAAAAGACAGCATGTCTCAGGAATTCCTTGGTGGTCTAGTGGTTAGGATTCTGACTTTCAATGCCATTTGCCCAGGTTCAATCCCTGGTCAGGGAATTGAGACCCAGCAAGAAATGTGAATGGCTCCCCATGCTCCAGCTAAAAAAAAAAAAAGAAAAAAAGAAAGAAAGAAAGAAATTACTCCATGCCCAATTTTGGTAGAAAATCAAAGAAAAGTCTATAATTATAACTACAATTAATGGGTTTTCAAAGAGACTACTTTTAAAATGCTAGTCCATTTTCAAGCTAAATGCAGGTCTGTTTGAGTCATATTTCCTTTGTATTTACTTCAACCAAAACAATATATTGCAACAGATTGAATTTAGAGACAGGTGGGTGAACACAGCATTGTCCTGTTAATCTAGACATAAAAGAGATTTGCAAACAAACAATACCATTTTTCTATTTTCTGGTTTATATCTATAATTATATTTCCTTTTTTATTGAAGGATAGTTGATCTATAATGTTCTGTTTAATTTCTCCTGTACAGCAAAGTGATTTAAAATATATATATATAAGAATATATATATATTTTCCCTAATGGTTATCATAGGATATTGAATATAGTTCCTTGTGCTATATGGTAGGGCTTTGTTTTATATCCATCCTGTATATAATAGTTTGCACCTGCTAATCCTAAACTCCCATACACACTCCCTGCCTCCTTCCCCCTTTGGGAATTAAAAAGTGTGTTTCTCTATGTCTGTGAGTCTTTTCTGCTTTGTAGATACATACAAAATGCCCTTTTTCTATTTCTGTTGTAAAAATATAGTTATATTTCATGATAAAATATTATTTATATAACATGGGCTAGATTTATATTTTTTACATAAATTAAGATTTTGAAAGTTCTTAAATTTAATTTCCTGATAGAAAATATAATACACAGAAACACACCAATAAAAGCATTTTTAGAGTCATCAACAAGTTTTAAAAGGGACTCAAAGAACAAACCTTAGAGGTCTAGAAGTCAGTCCAGGAAGAAACAGAATGAGATTTGTGATACATCACGTCTCTGCTACAAACACTGCAGAATTCATCTTTCCGTGTAGATCCTCTGTCATGAAAATCCCTAACACCTGAGGAGGGACAACCACAATCATCTGTGATAAGAGAATATGTAAATCAAAAGTAGCCGTCTGGGCTATTTCATGCAGAAAAGACTCAGGGGTAAGAATAAAGCAAAAGAACATGTGAAGCTATGGTGTTTTCAATTACCCAACAGGGAAATGAACAGCCTTGAAGACTTTCCACCCAAACAAGGATGGAAACTAGCTTCATCCATTTTTCTCAGATGCTCCTAAATTTAGATGATGTGATTTTCATTTTGTGCCATATTTCCAGACTCTGTATTTTCAGTTTGGTCTTTAAAGATTTTACAGTGTGATAAGATTCAGTTGTATATAGCTGCTTATTTTTAGCAAATAATCATTATGAAATGCTAGGATCTTGTTGTCAATATACATGACACATATACTAGCAGTAAAAAATAACAAAATTCACATCCATGTCTACAAAGTAAGCCTCAGAGAATTTGAAAAAGGGACCTGACATATCACTACAAAGTACATGTTGCACTAACTCAAGGAAATTTGGTGGCCTTCCTCAAATGTAGATGTCTTCACTAAAGAGACACAATCTTAAATAACCAACTGATCAAAAAATCAAACAGCAGTAGGAAATTAAGAAAATATTACCTAAACTGTAAAGTAGATGGCATCCACCTACTCAATGGACCATGGGTACCGGGTGGACGTGCCAGTAGTTGATGATGACAAGGGAGTGCCTGACGTGCTGCAGTTCAAGGGGTCACAGAGTTGGAACAAAGACTGAGTGACTGAACTGAAACTGAACGGAAAGTGGTAATTCCACACAGGTTGATAGAAATGGTGACTGAATCGCACCCATCTGGTCTTTCCCTGGACCAGCAGTTGCGGCCACTAAGTGACTGTGTATTTGTCCATTTCTATCTCATTACTCACTCTAGGCAACAAATCCCCTGTTTTCTAAGTTCCTAAAAATATGAGCTCTCTATTATTTTCTAGGTGTACTCTAGGGATCAATTGCCACAATAATTGCCTAACTCTCCTATGCGAGATCTCAAATTCGTCTACTCAAATTTCATACATCTACTTCTACTAGCAACCCGGACTTGTGTCACCACACATTCCTATTCCACTTATAATATACTAGTAAATGCAGTCATGATCAAACATACATTACTTGTCCACTATAATATGACTAAAGAAAGGGCCATTCCCATTCTGCATTATTCAAACTACCTATAAAAGCCCAATGTGTCAAACTCCTCTAACATCATCTTAGTTAAATTAGTCTAGTAATGAGTGCAAAGGGGAAAATGAGTTGTACATCCCCAGGACAAACTGAACCACTATCTCATGGGCAGCAAAAGATTGTCAAATTCGGGGAAAAGTAATGGTTTACTTTACATAAACATTTAGAATGAATCAACGGGAAACGTCTGTACCAAAAAAGCCAAAAAATCTAGAAATATCACGAAGGTGTCAATGAATCTCACAAAAGTTCATTCAGCATTATTACGCCCATACACATATAGAAAGTATTAAACTTTATATTCACAGTAGTTACTACATTGTTGAAAAGATAATACATTCATATGATTCAAAATAAGAAGTAAAAGAAGAAAGTGACTAATTCTCATCTGGCATATGGTGTAACCTTTCTAGATATAACAAAATAAAAGAACAACCCTAGCACTTGTGCTCTCCCTCTGGCCGAATTAACATCCACTCACCTCCAAACCAGGTTAAACTACTATTATTATTTTCCTTGTTATAAAAAAAAACTATTCCTTCTTAGACATAACTCCACACTACTCAGGATCGCACATAAAAGCAAAAACTATAATGACTATAATGCTGTCTCCTCTTCCAACTTCTTAATACAGGGGTAGCATATGACCCAAAAATGGGCTGAATCTTGGTTTTTTAATATCTAAATAGACCCAGAGATATTTTTATTATACAACAGAAGGGGTTCTTTTATTTTTTAATTGTTTCATAGTGGCAGTTTAAATAGACAAAAAAAAGGACCTGTATTCATCTTACCATCCTGTATTAATGAAAATTAGAACATTTTGCTATCAAAAATAATGTTACAACAAATTATATATATATATGACATTTTTACCCTGTGAATATATCATGGGACATATCCTTGAAAGTAAAATGATAGACCAAAGGGTATGCATTGATCATTTTGATCAATACTGGTAAATTTCTCTCCTATAGAACAATTACATTTCCACATTTCCAATATATGTGATTACTTGATTCCACGCCTTACTAGTAGAGGATATTGACAAATTTTTGCCAAAATTTGATAGAGAGTTGAGGAAACTCTATCACATAGCCTATTTGCATCTTTTTTTTTTAGCAAGAAAATCTAATCTTTAAAATTGTGACTATGCTAAGTTTATGTTTTTTCTGTTTTTGATCAAGTATATGTTTTGTGGTTTGATTACTGTCTCTAAAGTAGTGAACTCATCAACTGATTTTTTTTTATGGCTTTTGGATTGTAAGTATTTAGAAAGTACTTCACCATGGTTAGGTTATAAATAAATTCCTTTTTTTTCATTAATTACATTTAAATCTTTGACCCATAGAGTTGTTCCAGCTGTTCACTGGGAGGTAGAGATCCAAATTAACTTCTTTCCAGATGGCTAGCCTCATTTTCCTCAATAATATTTATTGCTAGCCCATATTTTCCCTCACTGGTTTGAGACCCCAACTTTAGTTTAACACTAAATATCTGTAAGTATAGGGTTTTTCAAATGTAGTTCTATTAGTCTACTGATGTTAGTAGAAGAAAGGTACAAGGTGGGTTTGGGTTAGTCGCCCAGTCAAGTCCAAATCTTGAGACCCCAGGGGCTACAGAACCCACCAGGCTCCTCTGTCTGTGGAATTTTCCATGCAGGAATACTAAGTTGGGTCCCAAATTTCCCTTCCCCCAGGGATCTTCCTGACCCAGGAATCGAACCCAGGTCTACTGCACTGCAGGCAGACTCTTTACTAAATGAGCCACCAGGAATTATTTCATTTATACTGAATATCTGTAAGTATAGAGGTTTTTAAAAATATATTTCCACTATCTATTTTGATATTAGAAGAAAAGTACCAAGCTTTTTTAAAATATAAAGGTCCTACAAAAGTGTTTCCATATCTGTTAAAAACTAATCTACCTGCATTTATCTGTTCCTGTATAGTGTTTTTGTTATTGTTTCTTTTTTTGATATCACCTTAAACGTTTTGTGTAAGATCAAATAACATAAAATCCTAGAGGAAAACAGGACAGAAAACTCTTTGATATAAATCATAGAAATATTTTTTGGGATCTTCTTAATGCAAAGGAAATAAAAGGAAAATAAACAAATGGGACCTAATTAAATTTAAAAAAGTTTTTGGGCACGAAAAAGGGAAAGGGCCATCAACACAATGAAAAGACAGCCTAAGGCATGGACAAAAATTTTACAAAGATGTGACCTGTCTGAAAAAGGGGTTTAATAGTCAACCTATACAAACAGCGCATACAACCCCAACATCAGAAAACAGAAAAACCCAGTTTAAAAATGGGCAGAAGAAATGAGTAGATATTTTTGATGGCCAACAGGCACATGAAAAGATGATCAACAACACTAATCACCCAGGGAAATACAAATCAAAACCACAGTGAGTTCATCTCGCACCTGTCAGAATGACAATCAAAAAAAAAATCTACAAATAATAAATACTGGAGAGGGTGTGGAGAAAAACCTATGTTTTGGGTGCAAATGTGAAGTGTTTTTGCAGTCACTGTGGAAAACAGAAATGGAAGTTTCTCAAAAACTAAAAATAGAGTTAGTATATGACCAGCAATTCCATCCCTGGGAAATATATCAAAAGGAAAAAAAAAAGACTTAATTAGAAATATTCAGAGCAGCACTTTTTACAACTGCCAGGATATGGAAGCAATCTAAACCTAAGTGTTCATCAGCAGATGAATGGGTGAAGGAAAGACATGCTCGCATGCACGTACACACAAAACACACCCCACACAGAATGCAATACATCTAGCCATTCAAAAGAACAATATTTTGCCATTTGCAGGAACATAGGTGGACTTGGAGGACATTATGCTAAATGAAATAATTTATAAGTCACACAAAAAAAGACAAACACTGTATGGTATTACTTGTTTTTGTGGAATCTAAAAAATATAGCAAACTAGCTAATTAAGCAAAAAAAAAGCAGACTCAAGAGTTGAAATAAACTATTGTTACCGACTGCGGAAAGGAAGGGGAGAAGGGAAGTAAGGGAGTAAGTAAGTGGTATAAATTATTAGTTATAAAATAAGCTACAAAGATATATAACACAACAGAGAATATAGCCAATATTTTATAATATCTATAAATGGATATAAACTTTAAAAAATTGGAGTTACTATGCTGTATATTTAAATAACTTATATAAAATTGTACAACAACATACTTCATTAAAAATACTAAATAAATAAATTTACAACAGTAAGTAGGTATATAAAAATATAAATAAACATTCAAATTACTTTGTAAGCTTATAGTATTTATAGTTCTGAATTTAATAAAACTTAAAAATGCTCAAAGGAAAAAAACTTTTTGCAAAAAAAATGCTAAGCATTATCTGAGCCATCAGGGGAGTTGTAGTAGTAACATCAGAGACTATAGATCACCATAACAAACCTAATAGTAATGAAAAAGCTTGAAATAATGCAAGAATTACCAAAACGTAACACAGAGACATGAAGTCCGCAAATGCGTTGGAAAATGGTGCTCAGAGATTTACTGGAACCAGGATGCAACCCCAAAATTGGGAACTTGTAACCAAAAAAAAAAAAAAAAAAGGGAATATCCTTAAGGTACAATAAAGTAAAACACAGTAAAATAAGTTGTGCCTGGCACTTGTGTGTGAGCTCCAAAAGCTTTATCATTTTGTGCCTCACAGTTAACCCCTTTTAGGAAAAGTCTTGCTAGGCATAGAGTATAATCTTTCTAGATATAAACGGAATCTTAATTTTAATTCTTCAAGTATATCTTTAAATATTTTTCCATCTTACTGCTTTGTTCTACCAATTTTGCATGTGTTGGATTACCTTTTCCTTGTGTTTCATGGTTTGAATTCTCTTTTTTACTTTAAAAAAATTTTTATTTTTTGTTTATTTTGCTTACTTTTTTCATTTTATCCCCTCTCTGTCCTCTCCTATGCTTCCCCCAGTATCCCTTCTGCCTTTTATTTGCATTTATCTCTATAACAATTAATTATATTTCTCTCAGCTCATTCCCTCATTTCCTCCTTTGTCCTGTATTGTCCTTGATTATTTTGAATTATTCTTGTTTTGTGGTCTTCCTCACAGGCAACTATTCACTACATATTTGGGGTATTGTTTTTAACTTAAGCCAGTGTTTAATTACAATTTTTATCTTTTCCAGGGCAATATTTCTCCAATGAATGTTCATTGTTGTTAGTCAGTCACAAAGTCATGTCCAACATTTTGCGACCCCATCAGTTCATTCGGGTTTAGTTCAGTGGCTCAGTCCCGTCTAATTTTTGCAACCCCATGGACTGCAGCACTTCAGGCCTCCCTGTCCATCAGCAACTCCCGGAGCTTTCCCCAAAATCATGTCCATTGAGTCAGGGATGCCACCAACCCTCTCATTTCCCCTGTTGTTACCTTCCCCTACCGCCTTCATTCTTCCCACGATTAGGGTCTTTTCTAGCCAGTCAGTTCTTCACCATCAGGTGGCCAAAGTATTGGAGTTTCAGCTTCAGCAACAGCTCTTCCAGTGAATATTCAGGACTGATTTCCTTTAGGATGGACTGGTTGGATCTCCTTGCAGTCCAAGGACTCTCAAGAGTCTTCTCCAACACCACTTTTTCAAAAGCATCAAATCTTCAGCACTCAGCTTCTATATAGTCCAACTTTCATACACATACAAGACTACAGGAAAAACCATAGCTTTTACTAGATGGATCTTTGTTGAAAAAAATAATGTCTCTGCTTTTTAATATTGCTCTCTAGGGGGTTTATTTTTAGCTTTCCTTTCAAGGAGGAAGGAAATCTAATTTCCCTTCTTTTAATTTCATGGCTGCAGTCACCAACTGCATGATTTGGAGCCCCCAAAAAATAAAGCCTGTCACTCTTTCCACTGTTTCCCCCCATCTATTTCCATGAAGTGTTGGACGTATGCAATGATCTTAGTTTTCTAAATCTTGAGTTTTAAGCCACATTTTCACTCCCTCCTTCAATTTCACCAAAAGGGTGTTTAGTTACTCTTTGCTTTCTGCCATCAGGGTGGTGTGTCTGCATATCTGAGGTTATTGATATTTCTCTTGGCCATCTTGGTTCTATCCTGTGTTTCCTCCAACCAGCATTTCTCATGAGTCCTCTGCATATAAGTTAAATAAGCAGGGTGACAATATACAGCCTTGATGTACTCCTTTCCCTACTTGAAACCTTCCCGTTGTTCCATGTCCAGTTCTAACGTTGCTTCCTGACCTGCATACAGATTTCTCAAGAGGCAGGTCAGATATTCGGGATTCCCATCTCTTTCAGAATTTTCCACAGTTCGTTGTGATCCACACAGTCAAGGCTTTGGCATAGTCAATAAAGCATATATAGATGTTTTTCTGGAACTCTTTTCTTTTGTATAATCCAACATATGTTGGCAATTTGATCTCTGGTTCCTCTACTTTTCTAAATTCAGTTTGAACATCTGGAAGTTCACAGTTCAATACTGTTGAAGTCTGGCTTGCAGATTTTGAGCATTTCTTTGCTAGCAAGTGAAATAAGTGCAATTGTGCAGTAGTTTGAACATTCCTTTTGGGATTGCCTTCTTTGAGATTGGAATGAAAACTGAATTTTTCCAGTCCTGTGGCCACTGCTGATTTTTTCCCAAAATTTTCTGCAATATTGAGTGAAGCACTTTCACAGCACATCTTTTATGATTTTAAACAGTCAACTGCAATTCCACCACCTTCACTAGCTTTGTTCATGTGCGCTTCCTAAGGCCCACTTGCCTCACATTCCCGGAGTATGGCTCTAGGTGATTTATCACATATCGTGGTTATTGGTCTTGAATCATTTTTGCATAGTTCTGTGTATTCTTTATCACCTCTTCTTAATTCACAGCCTTGTCTGACTCAAGAAATTATGAGCCTGCCGGTGTAGAGCCACCCAAGGCAAAATGTCATGGTAGAGGGCTGACAAAAATGTGGTCCTGGAGAAGGGGGAAAGGCAAACCACTTCAGTATTCTTCCTTGAGAACCCCATGAACAGTATGAAAAGGCAAAAAGATGGGCTACTGAAAGATGAAGTCCCCAGGTCGGTAGGCACCTAATAATGCTACCAGATAACAGTGGAGAAATAACTCCAGAAAGAAGAAGAGAGGAGCCAAAACAAAAACAACACCCATTTTTGGAGTGACTGGTGATGGAGGTAAAGTCCAATGCGTAGATAAAATATTGCATAGGAATCTGGAATGTTAGGTCCATGAATCAAGGTAAAATGGAAGTGGTCAAACAGGAGATGGCAAGAGTGAATACTGACATTTTAGGAATCAGTGAACTAAAGTGGACTGGAATGGGGGAATTTAACTCAAAAAAAACCATTATAAATTTTTACTGTGGGCAAAATCCCTTAGAAGAAAAAGGAGTAGCCATCATGGTAACAAGAAAGTCCAAAATGAAATACTCGGATGCAATCTCAAAAACAACAGAATGATCTCTGTTCTTTCCAAGGCAAACTATTCAATATCACAGTAATCCAAGTCTATGCCCTGACCAGTAATGCTTTACGAAGCTGAATTGAACGGTTCTATGAAGACCTACAGAGGAGGCAGAGGCACCCCACCCAGTACTCTTGCCTGGAAAATCCCATGGATGGAGGAGCCTGTGGGCTGCAGTCCATGGGGCGCCAAAATTTCGGACAGACTAAGCAACTTCACTTTCATTTTTCAATTTAAATGCATCGGAGAAGGAAATGGAAACCCCACTCCAGTGTTCTTGCCGGGAAAGAACCCCAGGGGCGCAGGAGCCTGGGGGGCCGCCGTCTAGGGGGTCGCACGAGTCAGACACGACTGAAGCAATTTAGCAGCAGCAGCAGCATAAAGACCTACAAACTTCTAGAACTAACACCAAAAAAGATGGTCTTTTCTTTATAGAGGACTGGAATGCAAAAGCAGGAAGTCAAGAGATACCTAGAGTCACGGGCAAATTTGGCCTTGGAGTACAGAATGAAGCGGGCAAAGGTTAACAAGTTTTGGCCAAAAGAGTGCACTGGTCATAGCAAACACCCTCTTCCAAAAACACAAGAGAAGATGCTACAAAGGGACATCAGTAGATGGTCAACACCGATACCACATGATTATATTATTTGCAGCCAAACGATGAGATGTAGGTGTGAGAAGAAGCTCTATACAGTCAGCAAAACAGAATGGGGGAGCTGACTGTGGCTCAGTCATGAACTCCTATATTGCCGAAATTCAGACTTAAATTGAAGAAAGTATAGGGAAAACCACTAGACCATTTGTCAGGTAATGACCTATAGATCAAATCCCTTAGATTATAGACAGTGGGAAGTGACAGAAATAGATTCAAGGGATTAGTTACTCTTGATAGACAGAGTGCCTGAAGAACTATGGAAAGAGGGTGTAATGGAGCACTGTTACAGGTGACGAGGGGGAGTCAAAACCATCCCCAATGGAAAAAGAAATGCAAAAAAGGCAAAAATGGTTGTTCTATGAGGGTGGTCTTAAAAATAGTTGAGAAGAAGAGAAGTGAAAGGCAAAGGAGAAAAGGAAATATATGACTGAGCCCTCCAGGCTCTTCTATCCAGTGGATTCTCCAAGCAGGAATACTGGAGTGTGTCGCCGTGTCCTCCCCCAGGGGACTCAACTCATCTTCATTGAGTCACTGGTGCCATCCAACTATCATCCTCTGTCGCCCCCTTTCCCTCCTGCCCTGCCTTCAATCTTTCCCAGCATCAGAGTCTTTTCCAATATTGGCTCTCTGCTCGGGTTTGGACAAGTATTGGAGCTTCAGCTTCAGGATCAGTCCTTCCAATGAATATTCAGGGTTGATTTCCTTTAGGATTGACTGTAAATCTCCTTGCCATCCAAGGGACTCTCAAGAGTCTTCTCCACACACAGTTCTAAAGCCTCCATTCTTTGCTCTCAGTCTTCTTTATGGCCTGACTCTCACAACTGTACATGATTATTGGAAAAACCAAAAGTTTTAACTATCCCACACTTTGTCAGCAAGTGATGTTGTTTATCTGCTAGTAATCTTTGCTGCTCTTTTCTTCATTTTTTCTTACACTTCCTTATACAAATACTATTTTCTTTCTCCCCCCTTTATGTAATAACTCCAATTTTCCTGGAATTTGTTCATAGGGGCTGAGGAGGACAAGAGGCTCTTCCTGCACCTGTCTGCTCCTTTGACTGAACTCATCCAAAATGTTTCAATGGAGATTTTTTGCACTCGGTCTATGATTTCTCTTTCAACACTATGTTTCTTAGTATGTATTTCTTCTACCTGACACTACGGGTTCTCTTCCTTTTATTCATTCCAGCCTAGTTTTTTTTTTTTTCTCCACTCCGGGTTAGTCTTTTAATGTTTTTGGAAACTATTAATTATATTATTTTCTATTTTCTAAAACCTGAGTTTTAAAAAAAAAATGCTTCTTTTTATTTACTTTTAAATAATTTCCAGAAGAAGAAAAATGCAGACTTTTGTTGCCATGTTCAAGATAAAATTTCTTGAGTAAGTTATTGAAACTTATTGGCTTTTTTTTTCTAAAACCAAATAAAAGGTACATAAATTCTTCACAATTAAAATATTTATCAGAAAATAAATTTTAGTTATGAACCTGACACTAAGCCATGTACTTCAAAATAAAAACTTTTTCACTTTGAAGCAAAGCAATACATGGGGACAAAAATCTTTTATGATATTATGAGTCTGAAGAGAAAACTTAGATATTTGTGTAAATCCAGGTTTGCTACCGGGTAAAACATTAGAATGTTTTTTACATTTATATTTAACTTAAGAATTTGCATCATATAAATAACTTGCGGGACTTCCCTTGGTGGTTCGTAGTGAAAAATTTTCCCTTTCCCAATGCGGGGATGGGGGTTTTAGACTGCTGATCAAGGAACTAAGATTCCATTTGCCACAACCAGAGAGAAACCCACACTTCCAACCAGAGAAGCCAGCAAGCTGCAACTAGGACGATACAGCATTTAGGGGCTTCCCTGGTGGTTCAGTGGTTAAAGAACTTGCCTACCAATCAGGATTGCAAGTGACACAATTCGATCCCTGGTTCAGGAAGATGCTCTGAAAAAGGGAAATGGAAACCCACACCAGTATTCTTGCCTGGAAAATTCCATGGACAAAAGGAGCTATGGGGTCACAAAGAGTCAGCACAAGAGTGCACACACGTGACTGAGTGTGGACATGACAGAGTTGCACACAGCCAAATAGTGAATAGTATCATTTGGGAATAGTGTGCCTCACAGATACATTTCACTAATGCTATTTTATATATTTCCAAAATGTACCCGTAGGCCCAAGATTCATAAAAGAACTTGTCAAACAGCATTTCCCATTTCTTACATTCATCTGTTCTGTTTCAGTCTCTTGAGGTAGTTGGTGATTAAAAAATTCTCTCCTTTTTCTCGGTTTTTCAACCCCCTGGAATCTGCATTTGTGTGGGTGGGAGGGGTCTGTTTTTAAACTCCTGATTCTCCAGATAAATAAAATGATTGATAGATAGGTAGATAGCCACAGTGTTTCTATATAATATTTTGGGGATAAAAAAAAATCTTCTTGGTGAAGTATCTCTCAAGTTACAAAGATGTTAGTCTTATTTTTCCATTTTACATCTTGTTTCTTATTTTTCCTCAGTAATTTTACTTTCCTATTCAAAGGTTTACACTTTAAGTCTTCTTTTAACCATCTTTCCTTTTTATTAAAACAAAGCTGTTTGAAACTGACTCTGAAAGTAGAGTTTGCCTTCAGGTCTCTTTCAAAAGGCACAAACCTGTCACCATGGTTCTGCTCATGTCTCCAGTTAGAAACCAGCCCATGTTTACAAATGGGCACACTCTCCCTAAAGGTGCCGATGACCACCACAGCGATGGACCTTGAGTGCAAGCTGCAAAGTCCATTTCTTTCTCCAGCCATTTGGAATCGGGATATTAAAACTAAAGTTTGTCCAAAAACTTTTTTAAACTGAGCCTCCTTAAATCTAAGGCTGAGTAACCAAGTTTATAAGACAAGCAAAAATTGAGAGAAAGAATACAGTGTGATAGAAGGGGAGGGGGGATGAGGGACGGTATGAAAGAAGAAGGGCAGGTGGGAAAGTGTGGGCTCCAAGGGGAGTGGAGTGACAGTTACGTGGTCTGAGCTGTCAGACCCCCTGAGCCCAAGCCCACCTTTTTGAGTTGGGATCTGCTAGTTTGCCAATGATCTTTTCGGATTTCCTTTTTTGCTTACCCGGGTTTCACTAAACCCAAATTCTTTGTGAAACAATTATTCCATAAGGACTTCCCCGGTGGCTCAGACTTAAAGAATCCACCTGCAAAGCAGAGACCAAGGTTCAATCCCTGGGTTGGGAAGATCCCCTGGAGAAGGAAAGGGACAACCCACCCCAGTATTCTTGCCTGGGAAATCCCATGGACAGAGGAGCCTGTGGGCTACAGTCCTTTGGGTCTCAAAAAGTTAAAACATACTTAGTGACTAAACAACAAAAATTTTTTTAACATGTGACAACATGCAGACATTTTCTTGAAACAGGCACACCTATAGAGAATGGACTTGTGGACACAGCAGGGGCTGGTGAGGGCGGACGACTGAGAAAGCACACTGACATGTGTGCATATCATGTGAAATGGTGGGAAGCTGCTCTACAACGCAGGAAGCCCAGCCTGCTCTGATGATCTAGAGCGGTGGTGTGGGGGGACGGAAGGGGGGCTCCGGAGGAAGAGGATTTTCCTCTTGACTGATTTTCACTGTCGTGCAGCAAAACCAACACGTTGTAAAGCAATTTTCCCCTCATTAAAAAATAGAAGAAAAACGCCACAAAATATTTGAATTACTAAATAACGGCAGAGATTCAAATTAAAGGTTAGGAGGAGGGGCCATGCTGGACCATTTGCAGCCCTGACCTATGGGAAATGACTTGTTGTGCCGGCTCATTAGCCTTCAAAGAATCCTCAGTGGAACAAATTATGTAGAATAAAATTAAAATAAAAAAATCACAACCTCCAAAATTTTCAGTCCTGCATGAAAATCAGAAAGCTATGCTTCCAAACCTGCTTACACACCAAAAATTTTGATCATATCCTTGAGACCACTTCAGATGAATTAATCCGGATTCACAGACGTGGGATGAGAATGATTCTTCTTTAGGCAACTGGATAACCCTCTAGGGATAAAACAGTTATTGTTTAGGCATAAACAGTATTAAAAAAAAAAAAAACAGACTAGCACAAACAGTGGGCATAGCAGGAGGGTGAAGGCAGTGGCCCCACCTGGAATAGAGATCTGCTGGAGCTCGGATCCCAGCACAAGGCAGGTCTCCCAACCTCAGGGTTTGGTGAGAGAGGAATGAGATATTAAGTTAGATGAGCTACTAAATCCCAGTCATGGAAGAGACCAATTGGATGTCCGATGCCTGTCCACCTAGGGCTCATGATCCGACTTTCACAAGAAATGTCTCCCGTTGTCAAACCAGGAATCCAGGTGTGTACACATGCACGTGTGAGCCAGCCACAAACAAGGGCGTCTTCTTCAGACGTGCTTTTTTGTCTCCCCTACCCACGGTTTTCATTCCCATGCTCCTGCTATTAAACCCATCAGCATTTGCCTAGGAGTTTCCAGTCGTGTTTTCTCTGCCTAAGTGCAGACTAAACCCATGAATTTAGAAAGTTGATGTAAAACAAGAAGAAAAATTGGGTCACTTTACTCTTTTTTCAAACAGAGCTGCAATCATCTGTCTCTGATTGAGTGTAAAACACATTCACTTAACTCACATGTCTTCCTGTGGGAGTGGAGAGCTGAGTGTATGCATTCCGTTTTTATCCATACACAGGAACGAAGAGGCTTATGAAAAAGTTGTTTAATGTTTCTTTCTTTATTTTGTTGCCCAAATGTTTAGAGTACTAAAAAAACATTTGAATGAAGATCCAAAATGTAGAATCTACAAAAATGGTATAGATGATCTTTTTTGCAAAATAGAAATAATTCATAGAGGCAGAGAACAAACATGGACAACAAAAGGGGGGATGGGGGGCAGGGTTTGAGATAAATGAATTCTTTTTAATGGCTGAGTAATATTCCATGGTGTTATGTACCACAGCTTCCTCATCCATTCATCTGCTGATGGGCATCTAGGTTGCTTCCATTGTCCTGGCTATTATAAACAGTGCTGCGATGAACACTTGGGGTGCACGTGTCTCTTTCGATCCTGGTTTCCCTGGTGTGTATGCCCAGAAGTGGGATTGCTGGGTCATATGGCAGTTCTATTTCCAGTTTTTTAAGAAATCTCCACACATGTTTTCCATAGTGGCTGCAGTTCTAATGAGATGGATGAAACTGAGAGCCCATTATACAGAGTGAAGTAAGCCAGAAAGATAAAGACCATTACAGTATACTAACACATATATATGGAATTTAGAAAGATGGTAACGATAACCCTATATGCAAAACAGAAAAAGAGACACAGATGTACAGAACAGACTTTTGGACTCTGTGGGAGAAGGCGAGGGTGGGATGTTTCAAGAGAACAGCATTGAAACATGTATATTATCTAGGGTGAAACAGATCACCAGCCCAGGTTGGATGCATGAGACAAGTGCTCGGGCCTGGTGCACTGGGAAACCCAGAGGGATCGGGTGGAGAGGGAGGTGGGAGGGGGGACGGGATGGGGAATACATGTAAATCCATGGCTGATTCATGTCAATGTATGACAAAAACCACTACAAATATTGTAAAGTAATTAGCCTCCAACTAATAAAAATAAATGAAAAAAAAAAAAAAAAAAAAAGCTCAGCCAGCCTGCTTCTCCATCTAGAGCAAAAAGTCCTGGGAGTGAAAGTTCCTGTAATTTAATAGACGGTGACAAGTAAAGGATTTTTTTAGAATGTTCGGGTTCACTCTTTGGAATGATAACATGTACATTTAGCATTAAGATGGACGCTTCTTGGCTGCTTTCCTAAAGCACTAAACTTTTTTCCTTAAAAAAACCCGAAAAATCTGTTTCAAAACCCCGGTATGTTGAATAGGGCAAAATGCAAAACAAGCTGTTGCATGTAGCTCAGTCAAGTTCCCCAAATCTATGACCCCATGGATTGTCTCCTCTGTTCATGGGATTCTCCTGGCAAAAATACCGGAGTGGGTAGCCCTTCCCTTCTCCAGGAAATCTTCCCAAGTCAGGGATCGAACAGGTCTCCTGCATTGCAGGCAGACTTTACTGTCTGAGCCGCCAGGGAAGCTATCCACTACTTCCCAGTAAACTCAAGAGGGTTCCTAGAACACTGGCACATGTGCTCATCCCGTCCGTCATGCTCGACTCTTTGCAACCCTGCGGACTGTACCCGCCAGGCTTTCCTCTGTCCATGGGATTCTCCAGGAAAGAATAGTGCCCTCCTCCAGGGAATCTTTCCGACCCAGGGGTCGGACCCATGTCTCCTGCAGCTCCCCATTGGCAGGTGAGTTTTTTTACCACTAGCACCACCTGGGAAGCCCAGAACACTGGCACATACTGAGAAAAATTGAATAAAATAGCCTATCCCCCCTGGAAGGGGTGCAAAGTTTAAACTCGCATTCTCTTTGATTAGAAGAATGGACATTAAAATGTCCATACTACGCAAAGCAATCTACAGATGTAATACAATTTCTATCTGAAATTATTTGGGACCATGTAGTTTATGAAGCTTTTTAAACAGCTTCAGTTTATTGCCAGGCCTGTATTCTTTTTTTTTAAATTTTCATTTTTTAACCCCATCCTTTTCTGAGTCCACATGATATAACTGTGAGTTCATCCTTATTTGAACCACACTTAGATGACACTGCTAGTCTTCAGCTCTGTTTAATTGACATGTTCAAACTCTATCTGATTCTTTCCCCGATCAAAAGCCCTGTGAGGGAGGCTTCCCTCTGCTGATAAGCAAGTGAAATATCTGCAAACCAAATACTTCCAACCCTGAAGTAGTTCCCTTCCCTTTTCTTCAGCACTTGAGTCACATTTATAACATGTGTTTGATACTGTTTAGTAAATGTCACAGTCAGCAATTACCCTTCATGACTGCTCCCCTCATAGATGTGTTTTACTCTCATTGACAAACCATTTTCTGATTCAAACTCACACTGGGGATGGCCTTTTCCAGGGGACCAGAATGACATTTTCCTGGTGACCTGTTCAATGTTGAACTTGACCATCACCATCAGCCTCAGAGCAGGTAATTTCCTTTCTGTGCATCTATCCAGGGCCTTGTGCCTTTGGTCCAGAGGGTTTGGCAAATTTTAAGTAGAATTTGAATACATCAATAGAATTGGAATCGTTTTGAGGGTCCTGTTGATTTTTCAACCTTGGCTTCTTACTAAAATTACCTGGGGGAGAATTTTGAAAATGCTGAAATGTCATCCACGTCCAGGTAAATTCATCCTGACTGCTGGAGGCAGGGCCAAGGAAACCATTTGGTTCCAGCGCTGTTCAGCTGGTTCCAGCAGCAGCTAAGTCCGAGAGCTGCCAGGCGCGATATGGGAGTTCTGGCAACATCTAGGAGACAAGGGTTCTGAATGTGCCCCTGCGGGCTTTTCTAGTTCATTCTCCTGAGTGGCACTACAGTGCCACTACAGTTTTTCTAAGAAACACTGTGCTAAAAATTTGCATGTGCGGCCCTCCCCTGCCACTCTAATCGTGCTCCCCTGTGATGGGGCACCTGGCTCTGCCTCGGAGGCTCCCTCCAGGCACGAGCGCCCAGCCCCACACTCCCTTGTTTTCTGCCGTGAACAAGCAGCGAGCGGACGGGTCCATGGGCTGGCAGGAGCCCAGCAGGGGCCCCGGCTGGCATTGCAAGGAACTCGGGAAACTTTCGCAGTTTCCTCCTAACCTTGCCATATCTTCAACAACACAGCAGGGCTAGTCACGCTGATTTTTAATTCTCACCTGCCCTCTGAGACCATTTATCAATTTTTTTAGGATCTATAAGGAGAAGAATGAATTATATGATATGTAAATTAGCACATATTAATATATATAATTATATTTATTAGTATAAATATAATTATATAAAAATATACAATTATATATTAAATTAAAATATGAATTATAAATCTGCAAAAGCTTGCACCATGGCTGAGCTTTATGGAAAATAAGGACCCCTCACAGAGAGGCAGAGTGGCTGCCTCTGAAAGGAAGCAGTGTGCATGCTCCAGGGGTCCGCAGGCACCTCGCCCACACCAACATCAAGTGGAGGAAGAAGGAGGCTCCCACTTCTGCCTGGAGCCAAGCCACAGCTCCTCAGTAAAGGGTGGGAGGGGCAGCATCCCGCAGGCATCCTGGCTCTGGAGTCATCAGGAGACCACCTCACCTCCCACGGAGAGCATGCCTGGTGAGGGAAGCAGCCTGGGTTTCTCCCCTCCCTCCTCTTTGTAAGCTGCTGATAAGATGTAGGGCTCAAGAATAAGTTGTGATTATATTCAGGTAATAGTAAAATCATTTTATTTCTAAAGGTTCTGGCTAACAGTGATTTTTTATTTTTTTTGTTTTCCTTAGCTAAATTTTTCTAATCTGAAGTCTGAAGACTTATTGCTTATTGAAACAGAACAAGAATTAAAATATATTACTAAAATAAAATGTAGTTTTGTAATTGGTTTTTGACATTTGTGCAAGTTTATTTAGTAGAAAAATATCTCCAACTTTTGCTTTAGATTGATGTCTTGCTTTAAATTAAGCCACATAGCAGCTCAGATATTAAAATGCTCAGTATTTTTGAAAACATACAATGGGACAGGAATGTATAGGTTCTTTATGTAAATCGTTTAAAAAATAAATTGTTCCTACTTTACAAATGAAAAATTAAAACACTCAAACAATTGTACTCACAGCCCAAATTCCCACCTTCATTCTGAATGTTTTAAAAATGGATTGGTAAGTACGTTTTGTACTCAATAGTATGGTCTTTTTTTAAATTAGTCTATCTAAATCAGGAATCAATTTTCAAAGGGTTATCTGTTTAAAAGCATAATTATTTTAATGTGAACATAAACTCTGCTTTCCCAAACTCTACCGCATTAATCCAACACTCTCTTCTATTGCATTTTTTTAAATTTATATTTGTTAATAGACGAGTACAAGCTTTGAAATCTCATGAACTAGACTTATGTCCTGGTCTTCCTGATGTAGGAGACATGAGCAGTGGCTTTGGGTTCAGAGGTCGGGTTTCAACTGCATGCAGCCGCTCGTTAGCTAATGCTTGCTCCTTCTAGCTCATTTTCTGCATCTGGAAAATGGTGGTTAAATGACTTTCTTTGTGAGTTTTATTGGGGGGAAACAATGAAGTAATCCTATAAATCTAGCACTGTGACTGGCACATCAAAAAGCGAATTGCTCATGCTTTCCCTTTCTCGTCTGTTAATCATCAAACAAAATTTTTAAAGCTATGTAGCTAAACCCTTGTGCTTTTCAAGACCCATCCATATGTTTTTTGGGGCCCCCTGACTCTTGTGGAACTGATTGTTAAGGGGGGGTTTTGAAGTTTACAGCAGCAAAAACTTTTCAATTCTCCCCAACAAAAACCCAATTTAATGATTGATTCAAGAACAAAATAGAACAGAAGTTCACGGGGCTTTTCCTCCAAAAAACCACATCTGATTTTCAGCCCCCAGAGGAAGGCGAGACAGGTAGAAGTCGGCAGAGCAAGGGAATTTTTCCCCCTAAAATTCCCCTTCTTCCGGCACTGAGCATTTAAAATAAACACCTGCTACCAAAATTCGGGGAAGCAGATGACAAGTATCATCATTTCCAAATAAACCCAATTCAAAATCTTCTACCGCACTGATGTCATGCGCAGAGTTCATCCAATTTTTCCAGTTTTTCATAAAAGAAGAACAAAAATCATGATATTCTCCCATAAAAATTCCCAGCTTTGCCTGCATTAGATGTAACACGTCCACTGTGTTCACCCCGGGTGGCTATTTTATTTTTTCACAACTCAAATCAAGCTGGGTCTGTGCAAAGGACGTGACAGCTCTCTGGGTACAAACCCTGCGTGTCGGCTGAATCACCCTCTGAACGGGTCATTCAACGACACGTGTTTCTGGTTACAAAGCTTTCCATCCCACATGGAAGAGGCGCTTGAAAAAATTTTTTTCTTTGTAAGCCCCCTAGCCGAGGTTTTTCTACATCTCCCTTATAGTAAACTTGTTTTTCTTCCTGTAAAAGGGTATGACTGAAAATAGAGTAGAAAAAGCAAAAAAGCAAATCAGCAGATCAGGGCTAAATTCCTGGTTGCATTACTTAATAAATGCTCTCCCCTGTTTTTAAATTTTTAAGCTTCTTTTTCTTACAAGGAGGGGTTTAAATAAGCTTCAGTTTCCAGGATGCTTTTCCTCCTCCCACCCCCGCCACCCCGGGTCCCCTGAACCCTTAAATGTGACTCGCTCCTCCCCTTTTCGTCTTTTGGCTCCCCCGCCTTTTACCAGGATTTATCTTCAAAAAACCCCTTTTCCATCTCCTCATCCCAGGCTAAACCCACACCCTGTTTCATTCCCATCTTTTGGGGGGGAGGAACAAAACCCCCCCCAGGGTTCTAATCAGGAAGGAGTTTTAGCGCTCCGCGATTCAAAGTTTGGAGGTTCACGGTTTATACCTAGTCTTTTTGAAACTTTTGGTCAACAGCTATTTCTCGTGGGGACGGGAGTTTAAAAATTCAAAAATGGTTCCTTTGCCCCTAAAAAACCGGCTGTTAGTATTAAACCAAAATTTTATTGCCCATCTGGGGAAGCACACTCCTTCCATACCTTATAAAATTTCTCAGTTTCACAAAAGGGACATTTTGAGCCACAACCCCACTTCCCAACCAATCACCTATTACCCTGCTTGACCCTCCTGAGTAAAGGGTAGAGTCACCCAGCAAAGGGACACATGACCCCCCGTACAAAAGGTAGCATGACAAAAAGAAGGCAAATAAAACTCCCTTTTCCCTCACCACCCCCAAGATCCATATTACTGAACCCCCACCCGACACCTTTGCTTCTATGTTATTTTTGTTCAAATCCAACCCGATCCAGCACCGACCTAGAATTTTCATGGGAAGGCTAGGCCAAGAGCCTGAGTGATCTCGCGGGAAAAGGGACTCATTTTGATTGCCGGTAATAGAAAGGGATTGCAAAATTAAAAAACTCTTAAAAACTACACAGAGTGTGAAAGTCCCGGGCGTTAAAAAGAAAAACCATCTGCAAAAATAAACGGGATACGGTAGGAGACACGTTTTAAAGAGAAAAAAATTAGGGGGGAAATCCAACAGCAAGGAATTTTTAATTAAAAAGGTTTATTACTCACTCAGTTACTGAATAGTCAGAAAAGTACTAAGTCAATCAAATTGATGTTTTAAGAAAGTCTGTTTGTGATATGATTATTTTTCATAAAAAAATTTTACAAAGCAATGATGGTAAAAAATTTTAAAAAAACAAAAAATATAGATGTCTCGGTGGCTTTAGGGGATTTTATTTTTTAACGATGGAAAGGAAATACATATTTTTTTTAAAATTACGACCCCAAAAAGAAAGCTTCCTTTTTTTAATGAAATTAACAGCCTTTCAATGACTGCTTTAAAGAGAAATACATTTATTTTTTAGTGAAAGAAAATTTAAAAAACAACCCAATAGTTAATATTTTCAAAGGGCACCCTAAAAATTTGGTTTTGTTTTAAAAAACTTATTTCACCTCTCAAATTTTAGACGGCTATTTCAGTTCTATTAAGTATCCACCCCATCAATTTTCAGTCCGCAGAAAACTTAACAAACAAACTCCACATAAAAAATCAAAATTACACTTCTCAGATAAATACAAATACCCTTTTTTTTTCAAAAAAGGCTTTATCATCAGCCAATAGAAACCCTACCTTTACAGAACCCCTGTTACAGGCCCCTAAAAATGTTTTTTTTCTCTTGAAAACCTGGAACCACAACATCCCCTGGCTAAATTTCCCAATGCCGGTCTTTAGTTTTTAACAAATTTTTCCCCATTTTAATCTGATTTTTTTCTTCAGATACATACCCTCCCCTTTGCGGGTAATTTCATTTGATATGGCCCCTTTCATTTAAATTAATCGGCTCTTTCCCATCTTTCAGTTTGAAGTGTTGATTGTGTACTATTTATCTTCTTAAACAAAAATTTAATCGCAAACAAAGATCTAAGAGGATGTCTTTTTCTCCAGGGTGAAGATAAATGCTCTGATACTCTCACCAGGGTAACATTTGCCCTAGAGTTTTTCCGGGGTACCATTATTTTGTTTCAATTGTTTTGCTTTTCGGGAATTTATATTTTATCATTTTCCCAAACACCCATCGGGTTCATTTCCAGCCATCAAGAGGGACACTGCTGCCAGAATGCTGAAAACACCTCCTAACTTTTTTTTCAGGCCAACACCCTTACATCCCTTCTTGGGACCATGGATGTAACATCCACAGAAAAAGTAAATATACAAAGGGATCAAGGGTCTACAAAACGCCTCTGCCCCTGTCTGGTCAATAAATTTCCCTTCCTAACACTCTGCATTTATTGCTTCCCAAACTATTTTCCCCCCCCTTTCGCCTTCCCCTTTCCCACAGGTGATGCAAAAATCCCGGGGGGGGACCAGAACACTTCAGAACCTAAAATGTAGTCCCATTCCAATTCTGCTCAAAATTTTCATTTACCAAAAGTCCAGCCGTGCTTTGAGGAAGAACCGGGGGTTTGTGCAAAATAAGCCCTTTCAGTCATTCCCAAACTCTTGCGACGCTAGGGGACTGTAGCTCACCGGGGCCTCTGTCCAGGGGATTCCAGGCAAGAAACTGGGTGGGTCCCATCCCCTCCTCCAAGGACTTTCCGCCCCAAAGGTTTGAATCCATTCTTTTTGTTTGATGCATTGCGGCAGGTTATTTCCACCTGGGAACCCAGTTAGGTTTACCCCGGGTTTAAGGAAAGATGCAGAAAAAAACAAGCCTTCTATAACTATGCTCAAAAGAATAAACAAAGGAGATGACAAGGTCTGATAGAAGTAATGACAGACCCCGGGAGATGAAGTAGTCTCTGTAAAAATTCCTTCCCCCAAAACCTCGGGCCCCCATTCAGCATAGGGCAAATACCAACCCACCCCTGCCCTGAAAGACAGCTGAGAACCGGGAGGTACAGCCCCCCCGCGGGGGCCCGGGAGGACATGTAACAGTGCCTGGCTTTCTCTCCATTTTCCCCCAAAATTTTCACCCTTTTAATCCACAAAAAATACTGATAGAAATTCTATCATTGTCTTGTTTTTTACAGATAAGTAACAAAAAACAAAGTGTCAATAACGGGTCCCAAAAGGGGGGCCAACAAGTTGCAGAGAAGGCCCATGAACAGCGGGAAAGGGCCCAAATCTGTGCCTGACCACCCTCGGCTCCAGGTCCTTCCCACCCACCATCGCCGCTCAAAAAAAGACAAATTACAGCCTCTTTGGTGCAAGTCAAGGTGGAGATCACTCATCAGCTGTTTGTGATGAGGAGACCAAGCACAAGCAAGGTTACTAAGAAACAGGGGGAAGGATGCATCTGCATCCACCCCGGGTGTCTCCCCCACTTAAAAGTTAGATCTGGGGTCATCATACCCAACACAAATTGTAAAGCAATTATCCTCCAATTAAAAAAAAATTTAAAAAAATAACAAAACCACTTTTAAAACCCAAAATTGTAAAGCAAATTTTCCTCCAATTAAAAATAAAAAAAAAACAAAACCACTTATTTTTGGGAAACTGGAAATATATGCAGATGAATTATACAAAGCAAAAAGAGACACAATGTGGAAAAAAAATATGGACCCCCAAAAGGAAAAAGGGATGGGATAATTAAAAAGATTGGGAAATTGACAGATACACTACGATACTTTATAAAACAGAAAACTAATAAACTGCGGTATAGCAAACCGGGGCCTACTCACGCTCTGTGGGGACCCAAACGGGAAAGAAACTCAAGAAAGGAATATATTTGGCATGGGCCACTTTCCTACAGCAGAAATTAAACAGCATTGTAACACAACTCATTCCAACAAAAATCAAAATTTTTTTAAAAGGATGGGGCTCCAGAACGTGAATACTTTACAACTGCGTGAAAACACTCTGATGTTGAGCGTGATTTTTATTCATGCGGGAACTTTGGGTTTCACTTTGCAAAGTGTATTTTTTTTCAGCTTTTTTTAAAAACAATTTTTTTTGAAGTTTTTTTAATTCCAATGCGTTTTAGCTTCGGTCAATCAAAATGTTCCATATATATACACAACGTTCATTACCATATGCATAAAAAAATTCATTTCAGATCTTTTCCAAAAATGAAAACTTTTGACTGTTAATTTTTTGTTGATTCACCCAAAATGCAGGATTCAAAAACCCCAGAACCTAGTCCCCAAATCGCCAGATCTGTTTCCTTCTACCTTTGATTTTGGGCAATCTCTATCTATCACAAAAAATCACACCCCAGAGTTTTCCCCGGAAAAAGAAAGTACCCCACACATAAAAGGCATCTGGGAACTCCAGCATCCAAAAAATGTATGGGCAAAAACCACTACAAAACTGTAAATATTAGCCTCCAAATAATAAAATAAATAAAAAAAAAATAAATAAATAAATGAAAAAAAAGAAAGAAAGAAAAAAAAAAGATTTTTTTTAAACCTTTTCTCCCAAAAACCCCCATGGAATACTTAACCAAAATTTTGTTTCAATACTATTAAAGATTAACTGACTTTTCTCAGAGGGACAAAGCCTTTCATTTACAAAAGTCAAAACTGACAAAACCTAAATGTAGGGTCAGAGGTTTTTTTACACGCCCAGTAGCAAGGAAATGCTGGGGACCACCAAACAGCATGTCCTGCTGAGCGGTTAAACAGCCTTAGGGCCTGGCTCCCCGAGCTTGCCCAGCCACCAACTGGGGGAGGGGATGCTTTTGAGGATGTAATGGCCTATTTTGCATACGTCATCCTCCTTCCCCGCCCTTCGCCCGGCCTGTGCCCCGCAGTCTGATGAGGGCTGAAGCCAGCCAGCCTGGGGCAGACCTCTCTCTGCCCCTTTGCTAAAATTCAACAAACACTTTGAGCCTCGCATCTCAATTCCTGCTCTTAGAACACACCCACGGTTTTTACTTGTTTACCCTTAGCTGATTAGTTAATAAATTTAAATTGCTTTTAGATAGGTGAAACTGAGTGTGCAGAATGTTTTAATTATCGTGATTGTGGGCCTTCTCAAGTCCGCATCTTGTATGCAAATGAGGCAGTAACTACCTCTTTTGGAAAAAGAGAAACAAACCTAAGAGAAACAGTCGGTGAGTACAAATTTTTCAAGAAAGCAGAAAAAGAATGACAGGGCTCTTTGGTGGGAGTTGTCCTTGAGTTTCCAAAATCATCTGTTCTTGTGGAGTCTAAAATCTAAAAAAAAAGCAATGGAGCTGGGACAAAACCCAAACCTTTAAAGGGGGGGGTGGGAAAACTCAAAAAACTGGCCCGGGGGGGAGGCAGGGGCCCCCTTAGGAATCCCCGGGATAAATTTTAAATTTTTTAAAACAACATCCCTGAACTGAATGTGGATTGGAAATTGCAAACTCTGTTAGTGAACTGGGGACTGTGAGAACAAGAATTTAAAAATGATAACTCTGAACCTTTGAAACACCCCTATCAAAAGGGCACCAGGGAGGGGAAAAAAGAGCTACACAAAATGCTGGGAAAGCAGTCGGGAGGGGCTTTTAGAAGGGGGTGACTTTGAACAGGTCTGGCATTAAGGGGAATTTAAACCCGAAGAAAAAGAGGAAGGGGTCATGGAACGTACGCCACTACAGGCCTAAAAAGAATGGGACACAGGGCCCGGGAAAGCCATGTGGGGAAAAGAGACAGGAAACAAACAAAAAAAGAGATGTCAGAAGCAATGACAGAGAGGAAACAATGTCCCTAGGGACATCTAAGGGTAGTTTTTTAGCATACCACACCTAGAACACCAATTCTGTGCCAAGGATAATTTCAGGTCTACAAAAGGGTCTCTTCCCCATCACTAAAAAATTTCCTTTACCACGAGTTCCAAAGTGTAACCCCTACAATTAGAAGGTAAAAAATTTTGGTTTTTGCACTAAATTTACAAGCCCACAGACTCAAGGCCTTCATTATGGGTACTCACTTCTCCATGATACAAACGGGTCATAATCCTTTCCCATGTCTCACCTGCCCCCCGTCACTAAAAAAGACCCGGGGTAAAAACCAAGAGTCTGTCGGGTTTATCCCTGTGGCATGCTGGACAATATCCTACACTCAATCACCTATCACAAACAATTTCCATTTAATACTAATCAGCTAAGGAAACAAGTAAAACCCTGGCTTCTTTGTTTTAGGGGACTTCGGTTCGCTCCTGGGGAAGGCAGGCTCCCGCTCTGGGGAGGCCCCCGCCTGGAGCGGGGGTGATGGGGGGAGGGGGGCCCCCCTCTGAGCTCCAACATATGGCCCTGCCCAGGTTGTGCTGGGGCGGGCTTTGCCAAAAGCACTGCGTGAGATTTCGTGGGGGTCTGGCCCCCAACCCCGGCCTCCCCGACTTTTCCGGGTTTCCCCCTCTTCCCCTTCCCAGCCGGGACCCCCATGCTTTTTTCCCATAAACCCCTTCGTGGGTTTTTGTTTGATTTTTTGTTTTGAACTTACAAACAAGCATGCTGCTGCACTGAAAAAGCCCCCCCCCCCATGGGAGCATGAGGGCACCTCTCTTCCAGCACGCCTGGGGTCTGTGGGGGCCTGCCGGGGGGCACCCAAGATTAGCAGTAAGGGGGTGGAACGCCTAGAGCAAAACTTTTCCCTCTACCACACCCCTCAATCCACATAACAGGGACAGGGAAACCCGGGATTTATACCCACTCCGGTTGGTCTTCTGCTTTAAAAACGACCATCCATCTAATCTTTTTGTTTAGGGGAACAGTGTTATTGCCCCCGTTGACGAAACAAAGCTGAGACTCAAAAAGAAGGTGGGTTTTTAAACACACAGAAAAAATAAAGGTTTGCTGGACTTCGACCCTTTCTTGCGTCTTTAAACCCAAAACCCCCTCCGCCGAACGGTAGGGTGGGGATCGTGCTGGGGGGGGACAGCAAGGCAGAAAATAGGGCTTATTTTAGATTTTCCCGTAATAGTCGAGGACACCTTTATTCTGCAGAAAAAAACTGCCTTTTCTTTATCCCCCGTATCATTCATGCATACAAAGAAAAAAATCTTTACAAATAATATACCAAAAACAGTACCCAGAAAAATAAAAAAACTCTTTAAAGTGGGGAAAGATTTAATAAAACTTCTCCATCAAGATAACACATGGGCCAAAAAACCATGAAAAGATGCCAACCATTAGTCATTAGGGGAATCAACTAAAAAGACAATAATCACCTTACACCCACTGGAATGGTGAAATAAAAAAAAAAATGAATATAAACGTGCAAAAACAAGAAATTAAAAATTTGCTATTTGCTGATGGGAAGCAAATACCGTAATAGCGATAACCCAAAAAAATTATGCCCAAATGAAGAAGCTGGTCTCAACAAGGTACATATTTTTATTTCATCAAGGGAAAAAGGGGTGAAATTTTAAAATAAAGGCTATAGTGCTGCCTAAAGCTTTTGGGGGAGTAGACGGGGGGACTCATGAAAAAGAGGGGTGATTGAGGCAAAGGCATTTTTATTGCACTTTATTTCATTTAAATAATTGTAACATGAGGTTCCATTTCAAATTTCCATTCAGTTCAGTTTGTTCAATCGCTCAGTCGTGTCCGACCTTTCAACCCCCATAAACGTAGCATCCAGGCCCCCTTGTCCATCCACAAACTCCCAAATTTACCCAAACCCGCC
>JAJLRB010002320.1:0-26153 GCA_020976825.1 Odocoileus hemionus
AGGGTTTTAAAGGCTTCTTGCCCTAAATTCAGATTTCTCAGGGGGGAGGTGGTGGGGTTTTCCCCCATTCTTAAGAAGTCCCCGTTTTTTGTGGTCCACACAGTCAAAGTGGACCCACACTACTTTTGGGGCATAGTCAATAAGGAAGTAGATTTTTTTTGGGAAAACTCTTTTGCTTTATTGATGATTCAACGGATGTTGGAGATTTGTGTCTGGTTCATCCCCCTTTTAAAAACCCGTTTCAACTTTGGGAAAGTTCTTGATTACATACTGTTGAAGTTCACTTGAAAAATTTTTGAACATTACTTTGTTGTGAGATAATGAAATTGTGTGGTAGTTGAGCATTTGGGGCATTGCCTTTTTTGGAATTGGAGTAAAAAGACTTTTCCTTTCCCTGTGGCCATTTTGTTTTTTCAAAATTTTCTAGCATATGAGTGCAGATTTTAAACAGATCATTTTTAAGATTTGAAATGTTCAGCTGGAATTCCATCACCTCCACTAGCTTTGTTCATTTGATGCCCCAAAGGGCCCCATTGATTCAGACTCCGGATATTGGCTTAGGTGGTGATTCAACATTGTGGTTATCTGGGTCATGAAGATCTTTTTTTGTATAGTTTTTGTGAATTCTTGCCCCCTCTTTTTAAATATCTTTGCTTTGTTAGGCCCCATCCCATGTTTTTCCTTTATTCTGTTTTCTTTGCATGAAATTTTCCCCTTTGGGTAACTCTAATTTTTTGAGAGTCAAAAGTACAACAGGGAAAAAAATCTTACTAACATCATTGCGTAGAAAAATTCAATTAAAAAAATATAAAGATTTTACTGTTTCTTTAGAATAACAAAAAGTGATAACACACTCTATTTGTGTGGGGAAATGTAAAATTGACATCTTTTCGGGAAAAAATAGGTGGCAGTTTCTCAAAAAATCTAAACATACCCCTTTCACTTGACTATCGATATCTTTGGGATTGCCAAGGAAAAATGAAAAGTTCCTTTTAATAAAAAATGTCATGTTGGCCTGTACTTTTACTTGTAAAGCCAAACATTACAAAAAACCCCCAAGTGTTTTTAAATAGATGAAGGGTTTAAAAAAAAAAAAAAAAAACCCAGGGGACATCTTTAATGTGGAAAAGAAAGCAGTCAGAAGAATTTAATATTGGTCATGCATTCTTGGGGTTTAAAGGGTGTAATGCTGAGGAAAAACCCTATCTCAAAGGGGTATATATGTTACTTTATAAACAAAAAAAAAATTTTCCCACATATATAACTTTTTCAAAATACATTTTACAGGTGGGAACAAATTAATGATTTCCATTTTCATGATTTTACAAAAAAATAATGTAAAAACAGATGAAATCTAAAGGTCTTGTAAATTTTCCCAAATGTCTTTTTTCCTGGCTTGATTTGTATTAAAGCTATGAGCATTTTTAATGGGGCTTCCCTGTAGCTCAGTGGAGGAATTGCCTGAAATGCAGGAGGCCAGTTGGATCCCGGGGTTTGGGGAAAGATCCCCTGGAGGAGGGCACAGAAAACCCACTCCGGTGTTCTTGCGGGAGATCCCATGGACAGAGGTCCCTGGGGGCTACAGTTCAAGTAGAGTCACTGAGAAAATTTAAGCACAGTACAGACAGCAACGTCACACTGGGTAAACGGATGGAGGGCGAAAGGGCCCTTTCCCTTTTAAACGTTTTATACTTTCAGTCCATTGATATTTGGGTTTATTACTGAAAATTTAAAACACAAATGTATTTGATAATTTTTTATATATACTTACAAAATAAATTCAAAACGAAATTAAAGTATTATGTTTACACTATGATAGTTTTGGGGAAAAAAGGGGGGAGGGAAAAATCATTATTTGGTTTTGCTTGCATGTGCTAAAGGGCTCCAGAAGTAAAACAGTGACGTGAGCCTCGGTATTTTGGGGGGGAAAAATATAGCAACTGGAGGAGGTTGAAAAAAATTTTGTATTTTTTTTTTTTTAACTTTGAACTAGGGAAAATCTATTTCTTTTAAAAAAAAAAAGTCATTATTTAGACAAAATTAATTAAAATGACCGGGGGGACTTCCCCATCATTCATGAAAAAAACCAACCCAAAAAAAAATTTAGATTATGTAACCTTGGATTTGGGGTATTCAAAGTTAATACTTTTACTTTCTTAAAATTTTTTTTTTAATGTTTTTCTCTTATTGTGGTTTTTGGGAAACGGGACCATGGAATTGCTGGTTTGAAAATAACACTCAGAAAAGCAAGCATTGTTCCACCAATTTTACCTAGGTCCCAAATAAATTCTTTTGATTTGCAGCCCTGTGGTTCCGTGTTGCAAGCTTTGTTTTTGGACTTCAAAAAGGGAAAAACAAAGAGATCCCTTAAAAACCTACACAAATTGAAATAAATGCTTTTCGTGTTTTGGTTTTCCTTTGGGGAAATGATTTGGGTGGTATAGTTGTACTTTTCCCCAAAAAAAGAAAAAAAAAACAAGGAAATGCAAATCGCAAAACTCAAAAAAATTTTTTGGGAAATCGTAAGGAAAAATTGGGGGCCTCGATAAAAATGCACATGCAGATCTAAGCGCAATTTATTAATGGAATAAAGTAAATGCAGCTCCCAGAAACTAATAGAAACAATGTGTCAATGTGTAGAGTATCTATGATGGAAATTTGCTTTTTTATTATCGCTCAACGAGAAAAAAAAAATTTTGGTAATTGGCAATGAAATTTAACTTCTTGAGGTTTTTTCACCTTAAAAAACTGAAATTTTTTGCTATTTTAAAAGGGCATTTTTCTTGTATCAAAAGTTTTGCTAAGTTCTTTTTCATTTTCAGTGGTCGTTTGTCCAGCTCTTTGCGACCCATGGACTCAGCTGCCAGGTTTTCCCTGTCCATCCCCCAACTCCCAGAGCTTGCTCAAACTTGCCCATTGACTTGGTAAACCCCACCCAACCCATTTATGTTCTGTACCCCTTCCCTGTGCCTTCAATTTTTCCCCAGCATAGGGTTTTTCAAATGGTCAGTTCTTCACATCGGTGTCAGGGTATTGGAGCTTCCCAGCATCAGTCCTCCCAAATAAATATTGGATTTTTTCCTTTAAAATTGGAGGGTTTGAGATTCGTCAATGTATGAAAAAACCCATAAACATTGAAAAGAAATTTAGCTTCAATAATAACAAAAAATGAAAAAAAATAAAAAATAAAAAAAAAATAAAAAACTACACTCCAATGCCTTAAAAAAAAAAAAAAAAAAATTGATGGTTAAATCTCCTTACAGCCCAAAGGGACTCTCAAGGGTTTTCCCCAAAACACCACTTCAAAACTATCAGTTCTGCGGCCTTTGTTTTTTTTGGTCCAACTCTCCAAATCCCAATGACCACTGGAAAAAACCATACCCTCGACTAAAAAGCCCTTTGTCGCAAAGTAAGTTTTTGCTTTTAAAATGCTGTCTGTTTTGCCTGCTTTTTTTCCCAAAGGGAGAAAAATTTTTTAAATTTTCATGGCTGCAGTCACCTTAACTGATTTTGGACCCCACAAAATAAATTTTGTACTGTTCAATGTTTTCCCCAATCTGTTTCCCATGAAGTGTGGACTGAATGCCATAACTTTTTTTTTGAACTTTGGTTTTTGCTAGTTTTTCCCCCTCTCTTTCACTTTTTTCAAGTGGCTCTTTAGTTCTTTTCAGTTTCTGACGTTAGGGGGGTGTTTTGCTATCTGGTTATAATATTTCTCCAAAAAAAAATCTTATTCTGCTTGTGCTTCATCCAGTCGGGGATTTCCCATGTGTACTTGCATAAAAGTTAAATATGAGGGTGAAAATTTACAGCCTTGACATACTTCTTTCCAAATTTGGAAGCAGTTGTTGTTCCATGTTCATTTTAACTGTTGCTTCTTGATCTGCAACGATTTTTAAGGGGGGCATAAGATTGTTGATATTTATTTTTTGAAGAATTTTCACATTTTTTATTGTGATCCACATGTCAAAGACTTTGGCTTTGTCAATAAAGCAGAGTATTTGCTTTTCTGAATTTTCTTGCTTTTTTTTGGTCAAAAAGATTTTGGGAAATTTGTTTTGGGTTTCCCTCTGCCTTTTCTAAAACCCAGTTTTTGGAGCTTTTGGAAAGTTTTTGGGTCGTACTGTTGAAATCAACCTGGAAATTTTGAGCTTTTCGTTTGGTTTGCAGTGCGAGTGTAATTGTGCAGTAGTTTGAACATTTTTTGGGGTTTTCCCTTTTTTTTGGGGTTTGGAATGAAAATGTTTTTTTGTCCTGGGGCCATGCCGAGTGTTCCAAAATATGCTGTCATATTGAGTGTCCCCATTTAAAAGTCGTCTTTTGGATTTGAAATAGCTCGTTGAATTTCATCACCCCCCAATAGCTTTCTTCGCAGTGATTTTTCTAAGGCCCACTTGACTTAAATTCCGTATGTCTGTCTAGGGGGGTTCAACCCCATCAGGTTTTGGGTCTTAAATTTTCTTGTATATTCTTTGTGTATTCTTGCCATCTTCGTGTATCTCTTGCTTCATTTACGCCCTATGTTTCGCCCTTTTTTTGCACAAAATGTTCCCTTGGTATTTCTAATTTTTTAAAAAGAGGTCATATTTTTTCTTTCTATTTTTTTTTTCCCCTTTTTTTTCCCATGTCAAGAGGAAGGCTTTCTTTCTTTTTTCTAGTCTTTGGAATTGCATTCAGATTCTTTTTTTTATTTTGTTTTTCATTCTCTTTTCTGCTTTTGTAACCCCTCCCAGAAAAAAAACCCAAAAATTTTGCCTTTTGATTTTTTTTTTTTGGGGAATGATTTTTTTTTTTTTTTTTTTTTCCATTTATTTTTATTAGTTGGAGGCTAATTACTTTACAATACATTGTAGTGGTTTTTTGACAGTTCATTGACCATGAATCTGGCCATGGAATTTACAGGTCTTCCCCATCCCTGCTCCCCCTCCCATCTTTCCCACTTGCACCCAATCACTCTCAGGGTCTTCCCAGCCACTGCACCCCAGGCCACCAAAGCTCTTCGTTCTCATGCGGCCAACTGGGGCTGGTGATCTGTTTCACCCTAGATAATATCATGTTTCGATACTGTTCTCTCGAAACATCCCCACCCTCGCCTTCTCCACAGGTGTCCAAAAGTCTTGTTCTGTACATCTGGTGTCTCTTTTTCTGTTTTTGCAATATAGGTGGTTATCTGTTACCATCTTTACTTAAATTCCATATATATGTGTTAGTATTCTGTAATGGTCTTTATCTTTTGGCTTACTTCGCTCTGTTATACGGGCTTCCAGTTTTCATCCATATCATTAGATAGTAGAACTGATTCAAACTGAAATTCATTTTAATGGATGAGTAATATTCCATGGTGTATATTGTACCTACAGCTTCCTTATCCATTCGTATGCTGATGGGCATCTAGGTTGCTTCATTGTCCTGGCTATTATAAACAGTGCTGTTGTGATGAACATCTGGGGTGCACGTGTCCTTACAGGATCTGGTTTCCTCGGTGTGTATACCTAGAGTGGGGTTGCTGGGTCATATGGCTGTTCTATTTCAGTTTTTAAGAAATATCCCGCGTTCTCCATAGCGGCTATGCTAGTTTGCATTCCCACCAACAGTGTTAAGAGGTTCCCTTTTCTCCACACCTCTCAGCATTTATTGCTTCTGGACTTTGGATAGCCAGACATCTGGACTGGCGTGTTATAGGTTCCTCATTGTGGTTTGATTTGCATTGTCAATTTCTGATGATGAGTGAGTTGAGTATCTTTTCATTGTGTATTTGTTGGCCATTGTATGTTTCTTCCATGTGGAGAAATGTCTGTTTAGTTCGTTTGGCCCATTTTTTTGATTGGGTCATTTTATTTTATCTGGAGTTGAGCTGGAGGAGTTGCTTGTATATTTATTTGAGATTAATCCTTTGTCTGTTGTTCAGATTTGCTATTATTTTTCTCCTCCGCAGAATCTGAGGGCTGTCTCTTTTCCACCTTTGTGCTTATTAGTTTCCTTTGTTGATGCAACAGCTGTTTACTGTTGTGGACACTTTAGGTTCGCCATATGTTTATGTTTTGCTTTCCTGTTTCTAAAGATCTTGCTGGGATCGTGGGTCATAGAGGACTCTGCTGTGGAGGAATTTTTTATTATGTTCAGTAGAAGTGCTTTTGCACCTGATTGAGTTCTCCTCGCTAGGAGTTTTACAGTTTTCTGTCTTAAAGTTTAAAGATCTGTTAAGATTCACATTTTGTGTATATTTCTGATGTATTGGTGTTAGGAAGTGTTCATAGTTTCTCATTCTTTTACAGGTGGATTGAGCCAGTTATTGCCAGCACCACGTTGTTAAAGAGGTTGTATTTGTTTCCATTGTGTATATTGTCCTTGCTTCCTTTGTACAAAGATCTAGGAGACAACTATGTCTCGGGTGGCATTTATCTCTGGGGCCTTTTTATTCTGTTCCATTGACTCCTATTAGTTTCCGATGAGTCTTTGTGCCAGAAACAAACTTAACTGTCTTGATGACTTGTGGCTTTGTGAGTATAGTGCTGAAGTGCAGTGCAGGTTGACTTTCCTCCCAGTTCCATACATCTTATAAAGGTTACTTAGGTAAGAGGTTTCATTTGTATTTCCATATACCAAATTGTTGAAATTATTTGTTTATTTCTCAGTGAACAATACTGTTGGTAGTTTGATAGAGATTGATTGGAATTATCAGCTTGTTATGGGTTTATAGCATTTTGAAAATAATGATTTTCCAATCCATGAACACGGTCATATTTGTTCATCTGTTTGGGTCCTCACTTGCTTTTACTTTCTCCAGTGTTTATAGTTTTTATGAACGGGCTGTTGTATACTTTAGGTAGAAAATACAAGTATTTTTATTTTTTTGTTGAAAGGTGATGGTATTGTTTCCTTAATTTCTCTTTGTTTTTTTTTGTTAGTGTATAGGAAAGCAAGAGCATTCTGTGTGTTAATTTTATTCTGCACTTTTTTGTATTCGATGCATTAGCTCAGTAATTATCTGGTCGAGATTTGGGGTTTCTATGTCTTGCTTATGTCTCTGAGAACGAGAGTAACAGTCTTATCTTTGGATTTCTTTTACTTCTTTTTGCAGTTGACTGCTGAGGCAACACTTCCAAAACTCATGATTGCATAGTAGTGTGTGTGAGCGTGGGCACCCTGGTCATTGTTCGTGATTTCAGCGGAACAGGCTTTCAATTTTTCACCATTGCGGGTGGAATCGGCTTGGTGTGGGTTTGACTATATATAGCTTTTATTATGTAGAGGTATGTTCACATTCTATTCCTGCTTTTCCTGGATGTGTGAGTTTTCATCATAAATGAGATGTTTGAATTTTTGTGCAAAGGCCTTATATCTTGCATCTATTGGTTGATACTCATATGGTGTTTATCTTTTCACTTAGTTACCGTGGTGTAATAACATTGCATGAATTAGCAGATATTCAAGCATACCTTGCCATTCCTGGGATTAAAGCCACATCGTGGTATGCCTGTATGATTTGATTTTATTAATATGTTGTAGGATTCTTGTTTGCTAGAAATTTTGTTAAAGGCTTTCTATCCAATCTCTGTCTCATCAGTGTATATTGGCCTCTGTAGTTTCTCTTTTTTCGGGCATCTTTGTTCTGTTTTGGACTATTAGGTTGATGGTGGCCTCATAAGAATGAGTTCTGGACGTTTACCTTCTTCGGCAATTTTCTGGAAAGAGGTTGAGTAAGATTTGAGTATGATAGGTTGCTAGGCTCTTCTCTAAATTTTTGGTAGAATTCAGCTTGTTGAAGCCCATCTGCGTACTGGGGTTTTGTTTGCTGGAAGATTTTGATTACAGTTCAATTTCCTTGCTTGTGGATTGGTCTGTTAGATCTTTTTTCTTAAATTCTTCCTGGGTCAGTTTTGGGAAAAGTTATACTTTCTAAGAACTTGTCATTTCTTCCAAGTTGCCCATTTTTTGGCTAGGCTGTGGTAGTGTTCTTATGATCTTTTGTTTTTCAGTTTTGTCTGTTGTGATCTTCCATTTTCATTTCAAATTTTTCATTAATTTGGTTCTTCTCCCTTTGTTTTTTTAATGAGTCTTCAAAAGGGTTTGTCAATTTTGTTTATTTTTTCAAAACCCCGCTTTTTGCTTTGTTTTTTTTGTATGGTCCTTTAGTTTTTTTTGCTTTTTATTTTGCCCTAATTTTTAAGATTTTTTTCCTTCTACAAAACCCGGGGGGTTTCTTCATTTCTTCCTACTTAGTTGCTTTAGGTTTTAGAGTTGGGTTTTATTTTTTGCTTTTTTTTGTTTCTTGGGTAGGGTAATGCTATGATTTTCCCCTTGCTTTGCTTTTACAGGTCCATGGTTTTGCATTGTTGTGTTTTCTTCCATTCATTTCGATGCATTTTTTGATTTTTTTTGTTTTTCTTCTTATTTTTTGGTTATTCAGAAGTGTGTTGTTTAGCCCCCTATGTTTAAATTTTTATTTTTTTTTTTTCCTGTAATTGAGATCAAAATCTTACGCATTGGGGTCAGAAAAGATGACGGGAAATGATTTCAATTTTTTTAAATTTACCAAAGATAGATTTTGGCCCAGGAGTGATTATTCGGGGAAAAGGTTCCTGTGCACTTGAAAACAGGTAAAGTGTTTGTTTTGGGGTGAAAGTCTATAGATGTCAATAAGGTTTTGTGGCCCTTTTGTGTCCTTTAAAGCTTGTTTTTCCCTTGTTCTTTTTCCTTTAGTGATCTATCCATAGTTGTGAGTGGGGTATTAAATTTCCCCTACTTTTATTGTGTTATTTTAATTTCCTTTTCCTACTCATTAGCATTTGCCTTACATATTTCGGTGTCCTATTTTGGGTGCATATATTTTTTTAAATTGTTATATCTTCTTCTTGGATTGATCCTTTGATCATTATGTAGTGTCCATCTTTGTTCTTTCACCCCTTTTTTTGAAAGTCTTTTTGATTGTTTTAAAGTATTGTGCTCCTGTTTTTTTGGGTTCGTTTCGTGAAATATTTTTTTCCCCCCTTCACTTTCGTTGTATGGTCCCTTTTTTTGGGGTGGGTCTCTTGAGACAGCATTATGGGGTTTGCTTTGTTTTATTAGCCCCTTTGTCTTTTGGTTGGGGCATTAAACCCCTTTTTAATTTAAGGAAATTTATTGATAGGTAGGGTTTCCCATCCCATTTTTTTGTTTTTTGGGGGGTTCATTTTTTTATCCCACCTTTCTGGGTTTCCCCTTTTAAAGGGAAAAAGACCTTTGTTTTGTTGAAGGCTGGTTTGGTGGTGCTGAATTCTTCAGCTTTTGCTTGTCTGAAAAAGCTTTTGATTTCCTTCTATCTAAAGAGACCCTTTGGGGGTTCAGAAAATCAGGTGTAGGTTATTTTTTCTTTACTTTAAGTATGTCCTGCATTCCCTTCTTCCCTAAAGGGGTTTTCTTTTGATAGTCAGATGTTATCCTTATGGGAACCCCCTTTTGTGTGTTATTTGTTGTTTCCCCCTTGTGCTTTTTTTTATTTTTTCTTTGTGTTTGTCTTTGTTAATTTGATTAATATGTGTTTTGGGTGTTTCCCCTTGGGTTTATCCTGTTTGGGACTCTTGGGTTTTTTGGCTTGGGGGGCTATTTCCCTTTCCCCATTTTAGGGAATTTTTCAGTTTTATCTCTTGGTAATTTTATGCCTTTTTTTTTGTCTTCTTCTTTGGGACCCTATGTTCAAATGTTGGGGGTTTCAATTGCCCCAGAGGCCCCTGGGTTGTCCTCATTTTTTTTGGGATTCTTTTTTTTTTTTCCCTTTCCTTTTCATTTTTTCCCACCATTTTTATTTCAAATCATTTCCTATCTTCTGTCTCTTTATTTACTTGGTTCCCTCCAGAGTGTTTTTGATCTCATTTATTGCTTTATTCTTTTTAAATTGACTTTTTTATTTTTCTAGGCCCTTTTTAAACCTTTCTTGCTCTTCTAAATCTTTGTCCCCAGGTATTTTTTGTAACTCATTTTGTTTTAAAGTTTTTGGTCATTTTTATTTATTATTCAAAATTTTTTTCAGGTGTTTTCCTTTTTCTCCTCTTTTGTTTACTTGGTGGGCTTTTTTCGTTCCTTTAGTGTTGGGTTTTCTCTCCCTTTTATTTGTTTAGTTGCTGGTCTGGGTGGCTTTTGTTTTTGGGTCTGTGGTTCTTTTTATTGGGAGGTTTCACCAGGGGGGTGCGGTTTTGGACAATTATTTTGTAAGGTTTCCTGGTTGGGGAAAGCTTGTGCAGGTTTGGTGCGTGGAATTTGGATTTTTTCTCTTGGAGTGCAATGGAGGCCCATAATGATTTTTGCGGGGGCTTTTGTTAGGTGTGACTTTGGAGACCCTTGTATGTTGCACCAGGTCTTGTTCCTGCGTTGCTAAAAAAACTTGGTGGTATGTCTTGTATGGAGTTTTATTGGCTCTTGGGTGGGGGTTGGTTTTGGGGTGTAGGTATGGAGGCTTTTGGGGGTTTTTATTCTTAATTTTCCCGTGTAGTAGGATTTTTTTCGGGTTTTTCGGGTTTTTGGGGTTTAAGTCCCCTGCTCGGGGTTTTGTTTTTTTTTTCCAATAGTCTCAAGATTCTCCAAATATACGCATGATAATAAATCTTTAGGTTAAGGGTAAAAAGATTCCCCACCTGAGAGAAAAACCAGAGAGGTTACAGAGTTACATGAAGAATAGGAGGGGGGAAAGGAGATAGGGTGAGCAGGAGGGGGAAAAAGGGGGACTCAAGGGGAGAGAGACAGATCTACGCGTTTCTGTTCCAAAGGGGGTTTCGTAGCCCAGACATCCACAAAGATTCCGAATTGGATTGGGAAGAAAAGGGGGAAAGGGGAAATAAAAGTGTTTGGGTGGGAAAACGAGAGGTCAAAAGTGGGAGATAATCACCACACTCCTAAATAGAAAGGGGAACTGAATATTGGAGTTTTAAAATGTCCAAAATTTAAATTAATACGAAAAAAAAAATTAAAAATCTAGTGAGGGGTTAAACTTTTTGAAATAAAATTTTTAAAAACAAAAAAAAAAACACACAAAAGATTTGAATTATATAAATTTTTGGGTTTTAAAAAATTTTGGGTTTCTCTTTTTTTTTTTTTTGGCAAGGTTATAGTGAAATAAAATGAAAATTAAGGAGTGTAGGGAGATTGCGATTTTAAAAAAGGGGAAATAGGGAGAAAAACAAGAAAAAAAAAAAAAGAAAAAAAAATTTTTTTTCCCAAATTTAAAAAAAATCAAAAAAAATATAGAAATAAAAAGTTGGGGAGAAGGGGGGAGTAATGGGGAATTTTTTTAAAAAAAAATTAAAAAGAGAAAAAATTAAAAATAAAAAAAGGAAAAAAAAAAAATTTTTTTAATTAAAAAAAATTAACATTCTATTAGGAAAATTTCCCTTGGAGTTTTTGCGGTAGTGTAGGTTCGTCCAATTCACATAGCCCCTTTTTCCCGTTCATTTCGATATCTGTGGCCCCCTTCCCGGTGTAGTCGGTGTTCCCTTTCAGGGTTTTAATTTGTTGCCCCGGCCCTTTTCTGAAGGGGTTTCCCCTTTGTTTTTTTGGCTTCTGTTTGCCCGTCTCTTGGGTGTCAAATTTCCCCCCTGACAAGGGGGCGGAGGTGATCTCTTTTTTAGGTTCGCTATTTCAGTTCGTCCTGCTACGGGGAGGGCGGGGCCTGCAGAAGATCCGCTCTGTTGGATGATCACTGTGTTCGGGGCCCCACAATTTTCCCCGTCAGGGTGTCAGTGCTTTCCCCCTTCAGCTCAGGTCCCCCGGCTGCTTATTGGAGGGGCCCTGCGTTGGTGCGGTTCCAGTTTTTGGGTACTCCCCAAAAAGCGCGGATTGGTTGCGCCTGGTTTTTTGCCTTCCCTGGCTGAGGGTTTTAGGCGTAGGGGTTGGGCGTACTCCCCGGGTGCGGCACGCCCTTTTTCCCTCCTGGCCCCCGGGCGCCGCCGTCGGGTCTCGGAAGTCTTTAGATAGGAAAAGGGGGGGTGTTTGCGTGTGGGAGGGGGGGCTTTCAGGGGGAAATTTGCCCTTTTCCCCTCCCCCCCTGCCCCCTTTCTCCGCGGGGCGGGGGCTCTTTTTGGATTTCTCAGCCCTTTGTTTTGCAAAACCCCCGGCGTGGTTCGGGCCCGGTTTTAATTTTTACCCCTTTCTATCCCCTTTAAAAAAGTCCCTCCCATTGCTCTCGGGTTTTCGGGCCGGTCCTCACCCCAAGCAATGCGCCCCCTCCTCTCCGTTTGCCCCGCTTGTTGGGAGGGCGGGTGTTGGGGTATTTTTGCTGGGAGTTGTTTTAGGGGAAAACTGTGGGCCCGTTTAATTTTCCTCCAGTTAGTTGCCCCAAAATTCCCCAGTCCCCCCAGTGCGAGGGTTTTCCCGGTGATTGGAAATTCCCCTTTTTAAGACTCCCTTCCCGGGACGGGCTCGTCTGTAGTTTTTTTCTCCCTTTTTATCTTTTTATATTTTGTCTATCCCCTTTAGAAATGGGTGCTTTTTGGGGCCCCCGATGTTCTGCTGCAAACGAAGTTGTTTTTTGAAATTTGTCAGGTTCAATGTTCTTTTGATGAAATTTTTAGGGGGGGAAAGTGGTCTCCCGTCCTTTCCTCCGCCCTCTTGGGTCCTCGGGTGTTTTTATCACTGATCTTGTACAAGTCAAACCCCGTTCATAGTTCTCAGACAATCTGTCTCTCATATCTATCCTTGAATCTATTTTTGTTCCCCGAATAATTAAAGGGATTTGATTTGGTCATACCTGAAAAGTTCTATGGTTATTCCTATTTCTTTATTTAAAATTCTAATTTTGCAATAAGGATTCATGATTGAGCCACAGTCGCTCCAGTTTGTTTTGGACTTTTTGGCTTTTCCATCTTTGGTTGTAAGAATATAATCAATTGATTTTTGGTATTGATTCTGGTAATGTCCCCGTGTAGAGGTGTCTTTGTGTTTTTGGAAGAGGGTGTTTTTGAAAAATAAGTTTTCTTGGCAAAACTCTGTTATCCTTTGTCTGCTTCTTCCAAAATCCAAAGGGCCCAAAATTTTCCTGTTCTCCAGATATCTCTTGACTTCTTTTTTTGCATTTTAGTCCCCCATGATGAAAAGGACATCTTTTTTGGTGTTAGTCTGAAAATCTTGTAGGTCTTCATGAAAGTTCAACCTCAGTTCTTTGGCATTACTGGTTGGGGGTAGTGGTTACTGTGATTTTCTGAAATTTTTTGCCTTTTAAAAAACGAGTTATTTTGTTTTTTTGGATTGCCCCAGTATTGCATTCTGGACTCTTGTTGATATAAGGGTTAAACCATTTCTTCTTAGGGGTTCTTCCCCCCAAAAATAGATATTATTTGTTTTAATTGATTTGTCCTTTCCGCCATTTTTGTTCATGATTCCCAAATGTCGGGTTCACTTTGCCATTCCTGTTTGAACTTCCAATTTTCCTTGATTCATGGACCTGACATTCGGTTCCCCCTGAATATTTTCTTTACACCCTGGCTTTTTCTTCTTCACATCGTATCCACAATGGGTGTTGTTTTGTTTGGTCCCTTCTTCATTTTTTCTGGGGTATTTCTCCCCTCTTTTCAGTGCTATTGGGGACAAATGACCTGGGGATTATCTTTCAGTGTACTTCTTTTTTTCTTTTTCTTGTTCTTTGGGTTCTCAAGGGAAGAATCTGAAGTGGTTTTTCCTTTCCTTCTCCAGTGAACCTGTTTTTAAAAAAAACCCCGCCTATGACCCCGTCGTCTTGGGTGGCTCTAAGGGCAGGTCAATAGTTTTATTTATTAGACAGGCTGTGATCCATTGTTAGTTTGGAGTTTTGTGATGTGGTTTTCATTCTGTCTCCCCCCCTTTTGGATAACGTCGAGTTTGTGGAAGCTTCTTAATGGGGGGATGTCTGTGGGGGAATCGGGTGTTGTTTGATAGGAGGAGTCTTGCTCACTAAATCTTTAATCCAATTCCTGTTGTAGTGTGGTTTTTTTCCCTCTTTTTGGTTGGCTTGAGGCCAAAAATAGGTAGGGGTAATGGCAGTAATGGTGCATCTACAAAAGAATTATGCCAGCCAATTTTATTCGGCCCCTAATCTCATGGTAACCACTGTCAAAACCAATCGTGGGACTCCTGGACCCCACAGGCAAGTCTGGTCAGTCTCTTTGGGGACATGATCCTTTCTCCTGACTCCCCTTTTACACAAGGTTTTGTCGTGCCTCCAAAAATCTTTTCTCCACTCTTGGGGGTTTGTAATCAAATCCCTGCCCCCAGAGTAAAATCCCCGGGGAAATTTCCAGAATGTCAGTTTGCCGATTCCCCGGTTGGGAATTGCTTGGGTTAACTTCTAAAGGCAAGAATTCTTTGGGATAATTTTTCTTCGTTTTATGGGTCACCTGCCCATGGTTTTTGAGGCAGTAAAGGCAATCCTCCCAAAAGACTTCTGCCACATGGTGCCTCCCGATTTGTTGCGCCCCGAGCCCTGACCCTGCAGCAGGCCATGATGACCCAGCCTCCCAGGAGACACTGGAAACATCAAAGGCAGGTCTGGATCGTCTTGTTTGGTCTCGGGGGCCCGGCGAAAAAAGGTTTTGTTTGGCCCTTTTGGGTCTGGTGGGGGTTGGGGTTTTATTTAAAACGATTTGGGGCCCCCCCACTGTCTTGTTGAGGTTGCTCCCAAATACTGCTTTCGATATTTGTTGACCTGATGGCTATTCCATTTTTTCTAAGGGGTTCTGCCCCAAAAGTAGTTTAATGGTCATCTGAGTTAATCCACCCTTCCAGTCATCTTAGTTTTCTGATTCCCAGAATGTCAACATTTACTCTTGTTCTCCCGTTTGACCACTTGCAAAATTTCCTTGATTCATGGACCAACTTCCGGTTTTTATGCAATATTGTCTTTACAGCATCAGACCTTGCTTCTATCCCAGTCCATCCCAATGGGGTTTTTTTTGCTTTGGCCCCATCCTTCATTTTTTTTGGAGTTTTTTCCCCTGATCTCCAGTAGCATATTTGGGGCCCCACCCACCCGGGGGGTTCATCTTTCGTGTCCCATCTTTTTGCCTTTTCATATTGTTCTGGGGTTTTCAAAGGGAAGAATTTGAAGTGGTTTGCCCTTCCCTTTTCCAGGGAACTTCTGTCAGACCTCTCCCCTAAAAATGACAGAATGATCTCTGTTCTTTCCCAAAGGGAAACCCTTCAATATCATGGTAATCCAAGCCTATGCCACAACCCGCAAGTGAAAAGCTGAAGTTGAATGATTTAGAAGACCCACAAAACCCTTTTTGAACTAAAAACCCAAAAAAAAAGGGCCTTTTCATTATAGGGACTGAATGCAAAAATAAGTAGTAGGAAAAAAACCTAGAGTAACAGGCAAATTTGGCCTTGGGGTACAGAATGAAGCAGGGCAAAGGCTAATGAGTATTTCCCGGGAAAACACTGGAATAGCAAACACCCCCTTTCAACAAAAAAGGGAGGTCTAACATGGATTTTCACCCGATGGTCAACCAAACAGAGTTATTTTTTTCTTTGCAGGCAAAAATGGAAAACTCTATACAATCAGAAAAAAACAAGACTGGAGGACTGTGGCTCGATATGAAATCCTTATTGCCAAATTCAACTTAAAATTGAGAAGGTAGGAAAACCATAACCTTCAGGGATGACCTAAATCAAATCCCCTTTTGTTAACAGTGGAAGTGAGAAATTTTTTTAAGGGATAGACTGATAGACAAGTGCCTGATGAACTAGGATGGAGGTTCATGACTTGAACAGGAGACAGAGATCAAGACCATCCCCCTGGGAAAAAAAATGCAAAAAAAAAAAAGGTGTTGAGGAGGACTTACAAATAGCTGTGAAAAAGAGAAGTGAAAAAGGGAAAGGGGAAAAGGAAACTTTCCCATCTGAATGCGAGTCCCAAAGAAAAGCAAAGGGGAAAATAAAAAAATCTCCCCCGGGGTAATGCAAAGAAATAGAGGAAAAAATAGAAAGGGGGAAAAATAAAATTTTCCCGGAAAATTAGAAATACCCAAGGGGGCCATTTTGCAAAAATGGGGTCGATAAAGGACAGAAATGGGATGGAGTAACAGGAAAAAAGGATATTAAAAAGAGGTGGCAAGAATACACAGAAAAACTGTACAAAAAGATCTTCATGACCCCGATAATTACAATGGTGTAATCACTCCCTAGAGCCAAACATCCCGGAAGTGAAGTGAAGTGGGCTTTTGAAACATCATCGAACAAAGTAGTGGAAGTGATGGAATTCCTTTGGCTTTTCAAAATTTGAAAGTGAGCAGTGAAGTGCTGCACTCAATATGCCAGCAATTTGGAAAATCAACAGTGGCCCCGGATGGAAAAGGTCCTTTTTTCCCCAAAAAAAGGAAGCCAAAGAAATGCTCAGACTACCCCACAATTGCTCATCTCACATGCTGGTAGGTAATGCTCAAAAAATTTTCCAAGCCCGGCTTCGTATAGGTACTGTGAAATTCGATGTTCAAACTGGCTTTAGAAAAAGGGGAGGAACAGAGATAAAAACCAACATCCACGGATATCGAAAAAAAAAAGGAGTTCCCGAAAAATTATTTTGCTTTATTGACTATGCCCAAACCTTCAACTTGTGGTCACAAAAATGGAAATTTGAAAAAGATGGGCATAAGACCATGACCTGCTCTTGGAAATTATATGCGGTTGGAAAGGAAAAAGTTTAATAGACATGGAACAACGATGGTTCCAAAAAGGAAAAGGGGACATCAAGGCTGTATATTGTTCCTGTTTTTTAACTTATATGCAGCTAATCATGAGAATGCTGGGTGGAGGAAAACACAAGCTGGAAAACAAAATTGTTGGAGAAATTCAAAAAACCTCGATAGCGATGACACCCCCTTATGGAGAAAATGAAGAGAAACTAAAAGCCTCTTGTGAAAATGAAAAGGAGAGTGAAAAATTGGCTTTAAAACTCAAATTTAGAAAAAAAGATCAGGTCTGGTCCCCTCACTTCATGGGGAAATAGATGGGGGAAAAAAGGGAAACAATGTCGACTTTATTTGGGAGGCTCCAAAAATCACTGCAGTGGTGAATCAGCCTGAAAAATTTAAAAAATGTTTACTCCTTGGGAAAGGGAAAATTATGACTAACCAGTGCTTATTTAAGAGCAAAGACATTTCTTTGCAAGAAAAGGGGATTAGTCAAAAAAATTTGGTTTTTCATTTTGGATGATATGTGAGGTTTTCTGTGAAAAAAGCTGGGGACCCAAAAAATTTATGCTTTGAACGATGATGTTGGAGAAAACTCTTGAGGGCCCCTTTGGACTGCAGGAGTCTGACCAGTCCCCCTAAAGGAGATCTTTCCCGGGTGTTCATTGGAAGGCTATGCTGAAGCTGAAATGCAGTTCTTTGGGCACCTCTGAGAAGAGTTGACTCAATGGAAATACCCCGTGCTGGGGAAAGGGTTGGGGGAGGGGGGAAGGGGAGACGAGGGGTGAGATGGCTGGATGGCTCCCGACTCAATGGACATGGGTTTTGGGGAGACTCCGGGGTTGGTCATGGATGGGGGCCTGGTGTTTCTGTGATCATGGGGTCTCAAAAGGGCGGCATGACTGAGCAGCTGAAAATGAACTGACTGAACTGAAATATCTTGCTGAGGCTACCTTTGCCCCTTTGGGAAATGGAGTATCTTTTGGGGGGGGTTAACATTCCTTTTTGATGGTGTTCAGAGTGAGTAGCAAATTTTTTGCTCTTTTAGGGAAAAATAAAAGGGATGTCCTTTACTTTTCCCTCTTTAAGTCAAAAATAATTTTTTTATCTGACTGCATTAAAAGGCTTGTGGGTTTACCCCCCGGGATTAAACCATGCCCTAGGCAGTAAAGGTTTGGAGTCCTAACCCAATGCCTGCTAGGGAGTTTCAAGCTAATTTTTAGTATTAACTGTTTACATTTTGCTTTTTATTCTTCTCCAATATTATACAAGCATTCACGTTTAGCCAATTTTAGTAAAAAAGGGACGGACTTCAAGAAAATTAAAAGCAAATTTGGCTTAAATTAATTTTTTTTAAGTACAAAAAAAAAAAAATTTTGGTGTCAGTATGTCGACTTTTGAACCCAGACTGTAGCCTGCCAGGCTCTCCTGTCCATGGAATTTTCCAAAACAAAGGGTACTGGAGTGGATTGCCATTTCCTATAAAAAAGAACACTGGGAACATGTAAAAGGGTTGCAATTTGGTAAATTTAAAATTATGGGGAAAGGCAAAGGTCTTTAATTTCAAGCAGCAACCGTGGGCCGCAGGTCTTTTGGAAGGTGTCAGAAGTGGGGAAAATATCTCGGAGTTTCTTTTTTTGTGCCCCTTTTTTTTCATTGAGACCATTGTCACTATAATATGTCTTCCCTTTTTTGGGGCATCAAAGCAAAAATTTTAAAGAATGATAACAGTGTCACAGGCCTGAGTCTCCTCCCCATAAATACCAGTTTGGGCCCCCACTCTTACTCCCCTACAGGGTCTTTTCTTTTTTTTTTTTTTTTTTTTTATATGTGTAATTTTTTATTTTTTTTTCCATTTATTTTTTTTTGTTGGAGGGTAATTTCTTTACATATTTTAGTATTTTTTCATACATTTTAAATGAATTTGCCTGGATTTTAATGTATTCCCATCCCCGTCCCCCCCCACCCCCCTCTCCCCCGATCCCCCTGGGTCTTCCCAGTGCACCGGCCCGAGCACTTGTTTTGAACCAATGGGGTGGTGATTGTTTCACCCTGAAATATACAGTTTCAATGTGTTCTCTTTAAAAATCCCCCCCTCACCCTTTTCCCCGAGTCCACAAGTTGTTTTACTCTGAGTTCTTTTTTCTGTTTTTCATATAGGGTTATCGTTACCATTTTCTAAAATCCATATATTTTGTTAGTTCTGTAATGGTCTTTATCTTTTTGGCTTTTCATTGTATATGGCCTCCCGTTTCGTCCTTCATTAGAACTGATTAAATGAATTCTTTTTTAAAGGCTGAGTAATTTCCCTGGTGTTAAAGTACCACGCTTCCCCATCCCTTCGTTGTGATGGGCATCTGGGGTTTCTTCCATTCCTGGCATTTAACAGTGCTGTGATGACTTTGGGGGGCGGTTTTCTTTTAGATCTGGTTTCCCTTTGGTGGTATGCCCCGAAGTGGGATTGTGGGTTATATGGCAGTTTATTTCCCGCTTTTTAAAAAATTCCCATGTTTTCCATAGTGGCTGTACTATTTGATTCCCACAAAAGTGTAAGGGGGGTTCCCTTTTCTCCCCACCCTTTCCCCGCATTTATTTTTGAAAATTTTGGTAGCAGCCATCCTGACTGGGTAAATGGTACCCCATTGTGGTTTTGTTTTAAATTTTTCTGAAAGAGTGAGTTTAGCTTTTTTTATGTGTTTGTTAGCCATCGTATGTCTTCCTTGGGAAATGTCTGTTTAGTTTTTTGGGCCCTTTTTTTATTGGGTCATTTTTTTTTTTGGGTTGGTGGAGGGTTGCTTGTTATTTTTGAGTTTTTTTTCCTTTGTCTGTTTCTTTGTTTGTTTATTTTGTCCCCTTTTGGGGGTGTCTTTTCCCTTGCTTTGTTTCCTTTGTTGTGCAAAAGCTTTTAAGTTTCATTAGGGCCCCTTTTTTTTTTTTGCTTTTGTTTCTAAAAAATTTTGGGATGGGGTCATAGAGGATCTGCTTGATTTATGTCGAGAGTGTTTTGCTATGTTCTTCTAGGGTTTTATAGTTTTTGGTCTTCATTTTGTCTTTAATCCATTTTTGTTTATTTTTTTGTATGGTGTTAGAAAGTGTTCTAGTTTTTCTTTTACGGTGGTTTACCAGTTTTCCCCGGACCCCTTGTTAAGAGGTTGTCTTTTTTCCATTGTTACCTTGCCTCCCCTTTTTCGAAGATAAGGTGCCATAGGGTTTGTGGATTTTATCTCTGGGTTTTTTTCTGTTCCTTGACCCAAGCAAGGAAATTGAAATGTAATCGAAATTTCCAGAAACAAAAACCCCGACCAGATGGTTCACAGCTGAATTTACCAAAAAATTTGAGAAGAGCTAACACCTATCTTATCAAACTTTCCCAAAAATTGCAGAAGAAAGGGAAAAATTCCAAAATCATTTATGAGGCCCCATCACCCTAATTTCCAAAAAAAAACTAAGATGCCCCAAAAAAGAAAATAGGGCCAATTTCCTGATGAACAAAATCAAAAAACCCTTAACAAAATTTGCAAAAAGAATCCAAAAACATATTAAAAAAATCATTCACATGACCAAGTGGGCTTTATCCCAGGAATGAAGGATTCTTTAATATCCGCAAATCAATAAGTAATACACCCCATTAAAAATTGAAGAAAAAACCATTTGATTTTCTCAATAGTGAGAAAAAAGGCCTTTTACAAAATTCAAATCCATTTTTTGATTAAAATTCCGAAAGCAGGAATAGAAAAGGAAAATACCCCCAACAATAAAAGCTTATATGAAAACCCACGAAGATCACCCCCAATGGTGAAAATTGAAAATTTCCCTGAAATCGGAAAAAGACAAGGGTGCCCACTTACCACTATATCAATAGTTTTGGAATTTTGGCCCAGCAATCAGGGGGAAAAAAAAGTAAAAGGAATCCAGATAGGAAAAAAAAGAAGTGAAACTCTCTCTGTTTTCAGATGACTGATCCTTACATAGAAAAAATGAAGACTTACCAGAAAATTACTAGGGGCTAAAAATGAATACAGTAAAATTGCAAGAATAAAATTAAAAAACAGAAATTCTTGCATTCCCTTTCATAACAAAGAGAAAAAAGAAAGAGAATTAAGGAAAAAATACAGTGTCTTTTCAAATGCCCCTTATTAAAAGAGGACTTCTTGGGGAGGGGCCCCACAAAAGGCACCTGCTGTGTACCTTCAGTTTTTTCCCCCGTGATACTGCTACTTCCGTTTTTATTTATTTACAATTTTCTCATCCCCTCCAGAATGTAAACTCCTGATGACAGGGGGTTGGGGAGTTTGATTCACTTTGGGTCCCAGTAACGGAAAAAAACAAAGCTCGGTAAGTACTTCTTCTTAAACCCTTTCAAGGATTCTGTAAGTAAAAAGCAAAAAAAAGGTTCCCAAAGTCTTATTTACTCAAGGGGAAATTTTTTTGACTCAAAACCCTGTTCTTGAGTTCTAAATTTGTTTTCCCTGCATGCCAAAAAATCCCTTTTTATTTATATTGTGAATTTCTTTAAATCTGGAAATTTCATCAAATCTTTGTGGAAATAAAGGGAATGTGAAGAGTAAGTGTCTACCCAACGGGTGTGTGCCTTTTAATTAGTTTTTTAAAAAAATTTCCCCTTCACATGCACAAAATAAAACCTTTTTTTTCCCCCCGACTGAAAAAATATTTAAGCATGCTTTATGAGGAATGCTTGCCGGTGGGACGTGGTAAAGTATCCTCCTGCCAATGCAGGGCACAGCAGAGAGGTTCAATCCCTGGGCAGGAAGTCCCCTTGGTGGGGAAAAGCAACCCCTTTCAAGATTTTTTCCCGGGAAAAAACCCCTGGAAGAAGAGATGTCAGGCCCAGGCCCCAGTTTGCAAAGGTCGAAAAAACTTGGAAAATAAAACAAATAATAGGGAAAAATACAGATAAAAAAATGGTCACTTCTCAGGATTAAAATAGTGTTAAAGCAGAAAAATTAGTAAATCTATGAAATTAACCAAAACCATTTAAAAATTTTGTGAATATTTATAGAGTTTTTTACAGGTTGAAACCCCTTTAAGGCCAGGAGTTACAAAGGAATAAAAAAAATCTAGGTCCTTTTAAAAAAATTAAATCCCCTTTTAAAAATAGCTGTTGAAAAAAAAATTATGGAATCAGAGGATTTTTTAGTTGGTAGAGATCAAAGGGGATAGTTTGCATAAGGCACCCCAACAAAAAAAAATTTCGTTTTATCTGATTTAGAAGTTGAGTAGAATTCCCAGGTCCCTATCAGTAAAGGGGGTAGCAAATAGTGGACCCGGAAAATGGCATCTGTTTTCCAAGGACTGGCATTTTTATCTGGGCATAGGGTACCAAGGAGATCAGCTGTAATGGGGTGCCCAATAAATAGCAGTACCATTTAGGTTCTTTGGGTCAGTAGATGGATATGAAACCTCAGCATAGTGCCTCACTTAGTATGAAAAAATTTGGGCCCTTTTCTTGGAAAAGGAGGGGTTGGATTTTTTTATACCCCTTTGGGATATAAAAATATACTTGGTCCAAAAAAATACCCATTGTTTATCAGGGTACCCCTTATTTAGAAATGGATGCATTTGTTTACAGAGGCGTATTTGAAACCAGAAACTCCAGGGATCAATTTTTCTGATGTTTTCAGTGAGAGCCAAAATATGTGACAGGGGGGGGCTTAAAAGAAAGAACTCCTGTATTAATTAGAACCAGCCAAGATTGGGGAACTTCACTTTTGTAGGGTGATTTTAAGGAAAAGGGTGTGAGTTTTGGTTTCTTTTTCCATTCTCATAACTTCAGCCCTTAGGGAAAATGACAAGATATTTTTTTTTTAAACCTCATTTTGGGGTGTCAATGATAAATGTCGGAAAAATTGTTGCTCCCCCACAGTTTTTTTATTTGGTTTTCACCTCCTTTTTTTCTTTCTTCTCCCCACTCAACCCCAAGAAAACCCAATGAATTGGAGTGAAAGGTTTTCACAATAAATGTAATCTTCTGTCAAAAACATTTTCTTTTCCCTTTTCATTGTTTCCCCTTAAAAAAAAACTTCAGCTTGATACTTGCACAGCAATTCATACTTCTGTATAATTGAGAGTCAACAGTAATTAATTCCATTGTTTGTGCCAGTCTGAACAAGAAATAGTAATTTTCCTTGTCACTGCATCTTACAATCACCTAATAAGCAGCTCTAATGTGGGCTATTGAATTACACAATAAAAAAAAATTTCCCCATCATTTAACATTTGTTCAAAGACTGTGTTTGTGGGTCCAAGAGAGCAGAAGAAGAGAAAATGTACCTTATCATGAATTCAACCCAATGCAAACCACAAATTTTAATTAATTATTTAGGCTACCAAAATCTGTTGTTGTTGTTATTGTATTAATGCCTAAATCCTTTGAAAAGAATATCCTAATCTTGCATGAAAGCTTGGCCTTTGTTGACATAAATGTGCCTAACAAATGGCAATTTTGCATTCTAATTTAAAAATTGTTTTTTTTGCAGATGAGTTAAGGAAGATACTAGAGGTACTTCGTTTGTCACTCAGATCTTAAAGAATATAAGGACTATATTACAAAGAACAGGGATTAGGAACCCTATCTTTTGGGGTTTAGCTCACATGTCTGTAAAATTTTACTGTTTTTCCTCTGGACCCATGAACTTTGAATCGTATGGCTGCAGCCAAAGGTCCACCAGGTCCTTCGTCACCACATTTCCCCTTGAACGTCAGGGACAGTGAGAAGCATTGAGCAGCCAAGAGCCAGAATTTAAAGCCTTCCTTTGGGAGGACCAGCTCTCCCACCCTGGGTCCTGCCAACCGCCCCTCCTGACAGCCTTTGGCTTCCCTTTCCCCCTAGGTCATTTAGTTATCATAACCTCACCCCTTCAGAAAAATCTTCCTTCGCCATCCTGTGCAAAAGTTTCACCCGGCATTTCAAGATGGAAGACAATGATCCCATGAAGGACCAAAGTTTGGAAATTTGTATTTAAAACATTTAATGACATAGAAGTGCAATGGGGCAGAGAGAGGAGAAAAGGAGGTTAACTTGGCTTCCTGGTGCTAAACATTGGGCTCTTAGAGTACCATGACTTTTAAATTGTGACCTTTGATGCTGAAAATTTTTAGAATGTATTTGTACATTTTTTTTTTCCTGAGTAAGTAAATAGCTTAGTCTTTTTTGATGATTCAGCATCTCACAGTTTTCTTATTAAGAACAGATTAGGCAGTTTCTTTTTTAAAGTAACAGAATTTATTTTTCAATTGTATGCTTTAGCAAAAGACTTTTAGGAAACCCAAATTGGGGTCAAAAATATATTTTTCAAAGCATTACCCTGCAAGGTGAAACATTAATTATTTATTCATTCCTCACACTTTCCCATTACTGATCACTTAAGTGTGCCTGCAAAGTGTGAAGTATGGTGCCAGGCCCTAGAATTCATGATAAACACAGAAACCTCCAAGAAAAAAGAATGTACAGATCAAGTTCACATTATAACTCCCCTCAGTGCTGTTGAACATTTCCTGAAAACCCATTTGAGACATGCAGCAGCAGCATCTTCATGGTATATTGCAGAATGTGCAAACACAGCATAAATGCAAGAAAAATATCTCTATCTGGAAGAATCAAAAGCGTTTCTCAAAGGTAAAAGCCAGTGAACTGGGACTTAAAGGATGAGGACAAGGGGATTGACATTTCAATCACATTTTTCAATAACCCTATATTGTCTTGCTCTTCATTAACAATTATTCTTAACTTTCTGAGGGGTCTCATAAAGAATTAATAAAAATGTTAATATATGTGTATATACACACACGTACAACCTTTTTATCAGTGGAATAGGTTGCTTCCATATTTTGGCCTTGAAGTAATACTGGAAAAACAGACTGGTTCAAATTGGGAAAGGAGTATGTCAAGGCTGTATATTGTCACCCTGCTTGCTTAGCTTATATGCAGAGTACATCATACAAAATTTCCAGGCTGGATGAAGTACAAGCTAGTATCAAGATCACCAGGAGAAATAAAAATAAGCCAGATTGCAGATGACACCACCTTATGGCAGAAAGCAAAGGGGAAATTAGAGAACCTCTTGATGAAAATGAAAGGGAGAGTAAAAAATTTGGGCTTAAAACTCAACTTCAAAAATAAGTAAAGGGACCCTGTCCCATCCTTATGGAAAATAATGGAGAAACAATGGAAAAGGGGGACAGGTTTTTTTTTCTTTGTAAAAAATAACTACAGATGGTGACTGCAGATAAAAAAAAAAAGACATTGATCCTTTGGAAAAAAAAGCTTAACCAAACCTATATGCATTTTAAAAGCAGAGACTTACTTTCCCAAAAAAGGTCCATTAGTAAAAGTTTGGGGTTTTTCCAGTAGTCAGTATTGTGTGAGGTTGGACCATAAAAAAAGCTGGTCCCAAAGAACTGATGCTTTTAAACGTGGTGTTGGAAAATTTCTTAGAGTCCTTTGGATTCAGGAGATAAAACCGTTAATCCAAAAGGAAAATTGGCCCTAAATATTCATTGGAAGGATGATGCTGAAGCTAAACTCCAACTTTGGCCCCTGAAGCAGGTTGACTCATTTGAAAAGCCCCGATGCTGGGGAAGATTGGTGCGGAAAAGGGGGACAACGAGGATGAGAGGGTTGGAGGGCATCACAGACTCAATGGACATGGTTTGAACAAGTGTGGAGTTTTGGGGATGGACGGGAAGTTGGATGCTGCGTCCATGGGGGCGAATGTTGGACCAACTTAGTAGGATGAAAATGAACTAACAAAATTTAGTAACCTGCAATGAAGTAAGGGGAAATTGTTTTGTTTGGGTTTTTAAGTTGTCCAACTCTTTTTGGGCCCAAAAAGAGTAGCCTGGCATCTCTTGTCAATGGGGATTTCCCCGCAAGAACACTGAGTGGGTTTTTTGTTTCCTTCTCCGGAGATCTTCCCTACCCGTGATCAAACTCCTGTTAGCAGGTGAAATTTTTTACCCCTGAACCCCTGGGAAAACCTGGAAATAAGGGTGAATATACTTTTCCCTTTAGTGTTTTTGTTTTTTCAGAAGATACCCCAAAAAAAGGGTTTTCTGGATAAATTTATGTTTTATTTTTTGAAAAAACCTCATACTGTTTTTCCCTTGTCCTCGTACCCAAATTTTCATTTTGACTAACGTTACAAAGTCACCCTTTTCTCCCCCTATCTCTGCCCAAAACTTGTTTTTTCTTGGTTTTTTGTTGATAACCAAAATTAAAGTTTTTTTGTGAGGTTGTAGTTTATTGTGACTTTGATTTTATTTCCCTGTGATGAGTGTGTTTAGCATCCTTTCATTGGCGTTGGAAGTGTTGTTTCTTTATAAAAAAAACATGTCTATTCTAATCCCCGCCCATTTTTAAAAAGGGGGTTTGCCTTTTTTATTTTGAGTTTTATGTTTTTATATATTTGGATTTTAATTTTTTTCAGCTATTTCACTTGTTGTATTTCTCCCATTCGCAGTGGCCTTGGTTTTTTTGTTGATGTTTCCTTTACTCCCAAAAAA